>PQWD01002433.1:0-93246 GCA_019425675.1 Leucinodes orbonalis | reverse complement strand
GGTCCCGTATTCAGCCCTTCAAATATTTCACGATAATCGTAACATAACGATAAGGTGGCTCACGGCCCAGCGATAATTTTGTACGCGATGATCCTGCGGGCAAATTGGGGATCTCACACGTGTTGTTTATTTAAATTATCATACTTATAACAAACGATCTGTTTTAAGTGTTGCATAATGTTGAGAGCGTCGGTGGCTCAATGGTGTGGACTGTCGCCCTCCTACCGGGAGGACTGAGGTTCAAATCCCGCCACGTACCAATGCGTTTTCGAACTTTCGAAATTATATGTACGTTATCCGACTAGGCTACCGTTACCGGGTAGGCTCGTGCCCCTCAATGGGGACGTCTAATGAGTGTGTAACTTATATTCTTATTTTTTTGTTAATAAATAAATATCTACTGACATTCACACAGCGCCATCTAGCCCCAAGTTAAGCGTGAAGCCTGTATTATGGGTACTAAACAACGGATAAACATACTTATTAACTTTTTTTGTAAATACAAACATATTATACATAGAAAATACCCAGACCATTACAAACAGACATGTTTATGCACACAAATGTTTGTACTGCCCGGGGATCGAACCCGGAACCCTTGCTGTTGCAATCGACCTCTCAACCGCAACACCAAATGGGTCGTCAAATAATTATGAAAATGATAGTCGTTAACATGAACACCTAATAAAACGTATTGGGCTCGCGTACAGGCTTAATGCTTAATCTCCCCATAGCATAGCTGTTAGGGAAAGCCTTTGCCCGATTGGACTGCCCAGAAGGACGTTATAGGCTAGTCAATAATTTGAATATTTTTTACTTACTTTACTCCTTTAAGCAACATTCTTACCATAATAATTAATTAAGCTGTACAATACATTAAAGTATTTACATTTTCAATTTGAATTGCCTGTAATTAAAATGGAGTTTCCATTTGGTATATCAATAATCATTAATCTCTTCCGAATCGGAATCATGATACGGGCTCGAACGAGCATTTTGTCTATAGCGCTTATCATTGAAACCCTTTATTTTAGCGTGGTGATATGCCGCAGAGGCCATATGTGACAACAAAATATTATTGTTATCGGATATATTTGGGACCGATATTAAATAAATAGCCACTGTCATTCCAGCGCCATCTAGCCCCAAGGTAAGCGTGAAGCTTGTATTTCGGGCACTAAACAACTGATAAACATACTTATATACATATTTTTGTAAATACATACATATTTTACATAGAAACACCCAGACTAAGACAAACAGATATGTTCATGCACACAAATGTTTGTACGAGGATCGAACCTGGGACCCTTGGTAGTAGCCGACGTTTCCACCATTACACTAAATGGTGCGTCAAATAAAAGACGTAAGGGTTTTCGAGGCCTTTCGATATCGGCTTATCATAGAGGCCCGTACGTCGTTTCAAGCAACGAACAAGGTTCTGGCCTGTCAAATTAAAGCAAGTCCTGCTTCTGAATGTAATAAATACCTTTCAGAAAACCGCATCGATATTGCTTTAGCCGAACGCGGACAAACATACATACATACTAACAGGTGAAACTGAGAACCTCCTTGTTTGAAGTCGGTTTAATATAATCGATGATTAAAAGTATCTGTAAAAAGATATTACAAGTTTAAAGGGTTCCAGGTTCGATTCCCAGGCTGTGTAAAAATAGTATGCATTTATACAAGATGTCTGTTTGTATGTTTATATATTTCTATGTTTATAATTTTTTTCCCTAATCTATATTGATGTATTTCACAAAAGTGCGACCTAATATTTTTTTTTAAGTACCACTCCAGGTGACATAATAATTAATGTATTAATGGGTTTAAGTTTGCAATCAATTTGAATTTGCATATACAACAACAGAACTTTAAATTATAGTCATGGTGCACTAGTTAGTTCGTGACGATGGATCTAACTTGTCGTACAGTCTCAACATCAAGCTGTGTAACTTGAATCAATCAATCAACCATTTCTAACGTACCACTGCATGTTTATCGTGTTGAGTTATGAACTGACTTTACTATATCATTAGTTATATAGTAGGATAACCATAGCCTTATATTCTGCGATCTCTTAAATAGGCTATCAAATTGTTTATATTGATATTTTGTAGTGCAGTTTGAAATTAAATAAATAAATGATGGCAGACGACCCATTTGGTGTGATGGTTGAGACGTTTCGACTATTACACCACGAGTTCCAGATTTAATCCCTGTCGCAGTACAAAAATGTTTGTGCATGAACATATCTGTTTGTAATTGTATGTGTCTGTTCTTTGAATAATATGTATGTAATAAAAAAAGTATATAAGTATTTTCCGTTGTTCAGTACACATATTACTGGCAAAATAACAAGTTTGGGACTCGATGGGGTTGTGTGAATATCAGTGGACATTTACTTATTTGATGTTTTGTTAACTACTCCATAGCACAGATTAAATAATATATACTTCCATAGGTACCAAGCCCCTCAGTAATACAATTGTAGAACGAGTTTTTCACAATATGTAACAATATAAAATTAGTATTTCCAATCAAATATTAGTAAACAATGGTAAACTTATAATATAATCTTACTGTGTTTCTTCACCTAACCATGTTGCAAAGTATGGACAGTTTCCAGCTGATGTTTTCTCACCATGACCTCATATACCTTTCTTATAAAATCCGGCCTCCTAAAATTAAACCTAATCTTCTCTTTCAGCGCAATTTTAGTAGTATCGTTCTGGAAAATCTCTGTAATGATGCTAGAGACATGGACTGGACACAGCTCTTAAATGCCGAGACGGTTGATGAAAAGTTAAACCTGTTCAACTCAAACATCGTAAGCCTATATGATAAACATGCCCCTATCCGTGCCATAAAAATTAAACATCTTCCTTCTCCATGGCTCACGGATGATATAAAATCTTTATCTGCCAAAAAAGTCTCAGCAAAATCAAAATTTAAACATCGACCTTCAAGCACAAACTGGAATAAATATGTACAGCTACGCAATTACTGTAATAAGGTGTGTAGAAACGCTCAACGCCAATTCTTTCATAAGTCTGTAGAAAATGGTGACCCAGTGAAAGTCTGGAAATTTCTTAGATCTGTGGGAATAGGTAAAATTAAACAAGCTCCGTCAACAAACTTAGATATTGACTCTCTTAATAAACATTTCTCGTCTTCGCCTCTTGTAAATATGGTGGCGAAATCTGAAACATTAAATTATCTTTCTTCACTTCCTATTCCTGACTATTCATCTTTTAATTTTAGTACTTTCTCTGATTGTGATGTTAAGAAGAGCATTCTTTCCATAACCTCAAATGCTGTGGGTAGTGACTGTGTAGTCGTAAAATGATACTTCCCATCCTTGAAGAAGTCCTTCCCGTAATTTCTCACATCCTCAATCACTCCATAAATACAGGCATATTTCCCTCAGCGTGGAAAGATGCCCAAATTGTACCTCTACCTAAAACTTCCAATCCTACAATTTTTTCCCAGTATCGTCCCATTTCCATATTACCATTTTTATCCAAAGTCCTTGAGCGTCTTATTCATAACCAGCTTAGCTCTTTTCTCGTAAAGAATCAACTACTCAATCCGTATCAGTCTGGTTTTCGACCTGGTCACAGCACTACCACAGCACTTGTTAATATTACTGATGACATAAGATCAGGTATGGAGAGAGGAAATCTGACAGTCCTGGCTTTGCTCGACTTTAGCAATGCATTTAACTGTGTTGATTTTGATCTTCTGCTTGGCATCCTTCGCTCTCTTAACATATCTCCAACAGTGATTGACTGGTTTCGAAGTTACCTGTCTGGACGCCGTCAGCGGATACGCATTGACAATTCTGTGTCAGCTTGGTGTGATACGTCTGTTGGGGTGCCGCAGGGTGGCGTGTTATCTCCCTTACTTTTTGCTATTTTTATTAATTCTATTTCTGATAATTTAATTTCAACCTACCACCTTTATGCAGATGACTTGCAAATTTATTCACAGGCTTCGTTGGATAATATCCCAAAAGCCATAGCTAATATTAATAACGATCTCGAACATATCGCCGACTGGAGTAAATCATATGGACTAAAGGTGAATCCTTCTAAGACCAAGATTATTATTATTGGTAGTTCAAGGCTAACCACACGAATTGATTGGTCAACTGTACCTTCAATAAAATTTGATGGAACAATCTTACCTGTGAGTCAAAGTGTAAAAAATTTAGGTGTAATACTTGACCATAATCTCACGTGGGGACCTCAAATACAGGAAGTGAGCCGCAAAATGTTTTCCTCTGCTGGATCACTTCGGAGATTACGTAACTTCCTCCCAACTGCTACTAAAATTGCGCTTGCACAATCTCTTCTTCTTCCAGTGCTTGACTATGCGGATGTCAGCTATCTTGATGTTACGGAACAGCAACTTAATAAACTGGAGCGACTCCAAAATTTTTGTATTCGGTTCATATTTGGTTTACGTAAATATGACCACGTATCTGAATTCCGTTCCAAACTCAAGTGGTTACCCATACGTCATCGAAGAAACACTCACATTGTCTCTCTCCTTTACACAATCCTCTTCAATCCCTCCTCTCCTGCTTACTTGAAGCGTCGTTTTGAGTTTCTATGTGACACACACGGTCGTTCTTTGAGATCGTCTGATGACCTAAAACTGAGTACGCCATTGCATTCCACGAAATTCTTTGATCAGTCTTTTACTGTCCAAGCAGTTCGCCTGTGGAATGCCTTGCCAGTTTCTATCCGGAAAGCTAGACACCTAACTGCTTTCAAAGATATGGTAACATCGCACTATTTATCATTAAAATAGTCGCTTTCTTCTTTTATTTTTATCTCATTATTGTTTTAATTTTTGTTATGTATTTATTTAATCATATTTATGGTAGCATAGATATAAAATGTATATTAATATGTATGTTTATTTGTATTTTATTTATTTTATTATAATTTATTTCGATTTTAGAATTTATTTCAATTATTTACTTTGTATTATTTCAATTATTTACTTTGTATTGTTTCAATTATTTACTTTGTATTGTTTCAATTATTTACTTTGTGCAATTAAACCGCCGTCCTTTTCTATTGTAAAATGTTGCTTAACTGTAAGGTTGCCTGGAAGAGATTGCTTATTAGCAATAAGGCCGCCTTTGTACTTTTTATGTTTTATTGTTAATTTTCTTTAAATTGTTAATTGTTCCGAAATTGTACAATAAAGAATATTCTATCTATCTATCTATCTAACCTTGAGTCGAATCGACAAATAAATTATTAATATTTGCATGCCTAAGACGGGCAGAATGTAGAATGTATATTATATACACTTTGTAAAACCTTTATTCTGTGCCAATAACGAATCTTATCTTATCATATCGGATGTAAGCTACCCATTGTATTTTGCCCAAATTGAATGTGATCCACAGAAATGAAATATCATTGTCACCCACAGCTCAAAGCCTATAAAAAGATTTTACGGCTTCTCAACAATGGATGCACCGATTCGCGGGCCACAGATAACTTTTACGGTTGTCAATGGTGCTCGCGAAGTGTGATTTATGATCGGATATTGGAATTTAGCATTCCGACATCAAGATTGCATTGTGAAACTGGAGAGGCAAACAATAAAAAAGCTGTAAAGACATTTCATTATATTAATCTACAAAGCTACACAGCTTTTGGAACATTTGCTTTCATCTTGGTGGATGTTATTGTACGATTTGTATCAAAGTGCATAGTTTCGTTAATAAACGTTCAATATGCGTCACACAAGAGAAGAATAATCAAGGCATGGCATGGCTAAATTATTCAATGGTTTCGACTTTGAAATTGTGGATAAAGTTGAAAATAATGTGGTGTTTATTACAATTTGTCAGCCAAGCTTTTAACAGCGTTATTTCATTATAACATGTTGAAATTACCTACCCTGTTTTTTCCTTTCCTTCCTTCCTATGACTCGTGTTAAAGATACAAATACATTATTATATTAATAATATTCAGACTAAGCGTTTCGCGTCTTCTTTCATTATGCGTACTGCAAATGAATGGAATGATCTGCCTGCGTCTGTATTTCCGGCCACATACGACCCCGTGGCATTCAAAAAACGAGTGAATAGGCTTTTTCTGGGCAAGCTCGTTCCATCTTAGAGCACGTCTCTTCCCCTAGGATCGTCTGTGCTCAAGAGTCAATCAGAAAAAAAACATTCATTTACAATCAGTCATTACAGCTGTAAGCAGTGGTTGACTTTACAATGATTATGCTGATTAAATTTTTGATACAATGAAAGATATAGGAAACCGCTCAAATGGAATCACTGTGACGGGCACCCATATTTTTTTCCACAACTACAAAGGCTCGAATTGTTTTATTCCGCCCACGAAACTCATCGCTGGAGGCTATATCAGGCTCACAAAACCAACATGGTGGAATGGAAAAATTACAATATCGTCGCCTTGGGATAAATACAAAACCCCACGATGTCGTTTTTATGTCAAACCAAAATTGTTTATGATGGCTTCCAAGGCTTGGGAAGTTTGTGAGATGTTTGTTAAAGATACAAGTAAGAAGCTCATTAAATTGTTAGGTAAAAACTATGACAAATATTTGTTTTTGAATATATTAAGGTGTCTTTATGTTGCTAATATTAGGTTGGTGCCTTAACTTGGTTTTATATCAAAACAACATTTTGCTAACATGATTTTGATTTTACTGTGGTACTTTTAATGCCTTCATCATCATCTGCTCATTAAACGTCTCCACCGAGGGGCACGAATCCGTATAGGCCTTAATCGTCTACGCGGGCCCAGTGCGGGTTGGCCGACTTCACGCTCAACTTTTGAATCTCTTCAAAGGCTCGCGCAGATTTCCTCACGATGGTTTACTTTTCCGTAAGAACGTCGGATAGCGTACATTTAATTTCGAAAATTCGACAGTGCATTTAATGCCTTAATGCACACGTAACTTCTTATTAACAACTGCTCCAACTTTCATTATTAAATGGCAGGAAAAACAGTGTTACTTAATAATATTTTGAATAAGCTATTTTTATGGGATCTGAAATTTTAACATAAGATGTTTTTTTCCCACGCGATAATAATAAAAGTAATAATATTTGTCGTTGCAAGGGCAAATATTTATATCATAAATATTTCATCTTTATTCTACAGAGTTGTTTTAGTTATTTTAACTAAAAATAATTATGCACAATGCAATTCATCGTCGGAATAAAAATTTTAGTTTTTCAAAATAATTGATTAACATTTATATTATTTTGTACAAAATCTTTTTTTTTTAGAGAACATAGATAGAGAGTTCTTCATCATTTAGTTTATTTCAACTGGAAGCAGATATTGATCATCAGCAAACACAACGAAGGCTAAAACTAATATCGCTTAAGGAAAAGTATCTCAAAATATTTCGATTCCAAACAACTAATGACATATCAATCCTCAATAACGCACAAATAGGTTGAAAAAATAAAAAAAGATATAAACGTATTATTTTATTGCGGCACTAAAAGGCATTTGTGAAAGCAGTACTTAAGCCAGTTATGGAAGAGCTCTCAGCCGAAGTATTAAGTGTGGGTTCAACGCGATACCTAATTTGGGGCGAAACATTAATTGAATATTACGCGGCAACACGCTGCGCGCTTCTTGCGCAAATGGTTGCGTACATTGCAACTTTTCCCTTTCTTCTATTATATTCTAGTCAAATAAAACAATCAAGGGTACAGAAATTCCAGATCCGTGTTTGGTACCGCCGCTTTTAAAGTCTTGGTATACAATAAACAGTTACAGTGATTCGGCATCGCCAGGCACTAAGTGGTATTTTACTTAATGCTTAGCATATACACAAATTCACGACCATATTATAATATATTGATCTTAATAACATTGTTATTATATGTGAAAAAGATACTTTGCGTTTTTGGATACAGTGAAATTAAAGTAACTGTACTTTAATATCACTGTATCCATAGAAACAGAATTGAGAGTTGACTATATGAAATCCATTTCGAAGGCGGTGTACCCAGTTTTCTCGCCAATAAATACGCTTACTCCCAAAGTGCAAACACGGTACTCGTTTTTCCCTACAATAATATCGGACGCTAATCGACACGTCGGCAATGTGCTGAGCGGGACTAAATCAATGATGTTAAAAGTATAGATTCGTGATGTGTTCACATATGAACTGAAAAAAGTGTTCTGAATACAGCGACAGCACACACACATATTTCGAATTTGCGTACGTTTACCTAAACAAAAAGCCTACAACTATATTCTCTTTGGCGGTTCATTTTTCAGGCACGGGTGGCGTATCTACCTTTATATTACGACGACCCCTTTGGTGTAGCGGTTGAGACGTCGACTCCAACACCAAGGGTTCCGGGTTCGATCCCCGGGCAGTACAAACATTTATGTGCATGAACATGTCTGTTTGTAATGGTCTGGGTGTTTTCTATTTATAATATGTATATATTTACCAAAAAATTTATTTAAATATGTTTATCCGTTGTTTAGTACCCATAATACAGGCTTCACGCTTAACTTGGGGCTAGATGGCGCTGTGTGAATGTCAGTAGATATTTATTATTATTATTTATATATATAGAATATCGTTGGACTAAATAGGCTAGAAATAACAGTCGAGGTAAATGTGACTATAAGACTGAAAGGCCGTAAAGACTCTAGTTTATTGAATTGATTGATCGCTGATTGATTATGATTTAGCGCGTTTCGTTTTTTTTGTAAACAAGGGATTATTTTTGAATATATTTTTTTTAATATTTTTTTTTTATTCGACACGTATTATAGATCGATTGCAAAATGTTATTCATTATTTTAGGCTTTCAAAATATTAGTTTTTTTATCAGTAGATTGGCTTCATATTTGGGGATGTACTCAAAATCACGACTTATTTTAGAAAAATGCCAATTTTCTCGATTTCTCCCTCTATAGTAGAATGAATATTACTAATTAATCCTACCATAGAACGAATGAATGCGAAATTTTAGTATTGAGTCACAATAACGATTCTATTAACATTTTAAAATTATCTGAATTGGAGCCCTATTTGATCTGTAGCGGACTGTGATTATATCGGTATAAGCATTGATGGATCGATTTAGTTACGTTTGTTCTGCTTTGGGTGTTTGAAGTTAGAGTAAAACGTTATATAAAACAAATTTAGGTTTCATCAGTTATAGATACGATACGACCTTAAAAGAAAGCGTATTTCCTTTTAAAAGGCCGACAACGCATTGAAGTGCCTTCTAGTATAGCAAATGTACATGGGCGGCGGTGTCATTTACCATCAATGAGCCGTCTGCTCGTTTGCCCTATAGCATAAAAAAAACTTAAGAGTGAAATGAGCAAACAAAATTAAGCAAATCATTCCCTAGACTTCTGTATTTTTATGTCATTCAGTGACAGTCAGTTCGCTCACCTGACACCTGACACTGCATCCGTCATAGTCAGTAAGTGATATGTCTGACTATGACGGATGCAGTGTTAAATGAAATTAATAATAGTAGGAAGTTATTAGATTCCGTCAACACTGCCTTGCGCCTCTACGATAGATATTAGGTTTCTTAAACCGGTAATTTTATTAGCTAAAATGCCCTCATCCCGAAGCACAGAAGTGCAAACACTCCTAATTCTCGGAACCTACCTAGACGATTTTGTGTCAAGTCTACCACCTAGGAAAATTTTACCCGAGTATAAATGGCATAGTTGACAAACACTCAGGTAGACTGACTGCAGCAAAGGCTAATAGCTTATTTCATCAGCCTCGTGAATACACTCCAAAATTAAAACGTCTTTTTTTACAAATAGTGTGTTCATATACTCGTTACTAACTTTGAAATGCCACTCCATATTCGGATAACACTTACTTTAAAACATTTTCCCCCGACTATTTGGCATTTATTCGCGGCACTACGGAAATGGTTGCAAAAAGGCATTTTGTTTGGCACGTGCGCTCGACGTTGATTGGTCAAAGTGTCGCGATGGCATCACGTCGTGTGACGTCACAATGCGTTCGGCTAACTTGCAGCTTGATTTGGTATCTAAAAGTGGATGCTCGTTAGCGCCTTTGACATTGTATGTAATAGAATGTGAACTTCAAATTTAGAATTTATACACCCTATAAATTCTGAATTTGAATTACAATTAATTGAAAATAATTCCAGGTTGTGGGTTAGGTTTTCGGTCTGCACGCAAGGTGATAGGATGAGTCACAGGTCATAAGATTCTTTATATCTGATAACCTTTGCCATCTCCCTGAACAGGGGGGCTACCGCCATCTCTTAAAACAATCTATTATCTATCTATTCAACCTATCGAAGTCCACTGCTGGACAAAGGTCTTCCCATTTTGCACCAGATATCCCGGGCCTCCGCTGCTGACGTATCATTATATGTACAATACTGTTTTAAGAGATTGCGGTAACCGCCAGGACTTAATACTGAAACCATTTGACCATGGTAGAAGTGTCCTCAATGAATTTTTAACAACAAACTGTAAATTGTGTGTACTTGTTTCATTTTCAGGCTTCTCGTGAAGTAGCTCAGGTGCCAATTAGTTTATGCTTACCTCATACATCATTATAATCTGTCAAAAGCTGTACTCTTAATTACCTAAGCCGAACAAAGCGGCTTTTAAAAACTGTGTCTGTCGAAAAATGGCTAAGCAAGCTTCGTCCCCTCAACCGTTGAATATAATGTTACAGAAGGAGCACAATTTTCCGCCCCAATTATGACTTGTAATGTGTTAAAAGGTATTGTGATCTGAGTCATCTAACTTTTAAATGTTATGAAGTCCACAATCGACTATTAGCTCACCGAATGGTAAGTGATGCCAGCGTGTAACAGAGGCAGTAAGTATTGAAGGAAACTAATAAACTAAAGTTTTTTTCCCTCAAAGTTACCCTGCACCCGTTACGCCACTCGTTACAGATTTAAGTTCTTTTAATAGCTTTAAATGACCTAAAATGTGATTTCACTAGCTACGAGTACAGTGCCTTTAGGTATATTAGATTTCATTTCAAAGATTAATATTTCTGATTGAGTTGCTGTTATGCATTCAAGTTGCTTGTCGTGTTTTATTTTGTACCCTAATGGCATTGTAGACATTGTATTTATTTTATGTAAAGAATCATTAGGGTAGGCCTTCGATCAGCAGTAAACATTATATGCTGTAATGATGGTGACGATGAAGCCCTATTCCTTAGTAAACTATATTCCTAAAAATTCATCGGTAACTGGTATCAATGAGAATATGCTCAATTGATGCTTACTTTTAAAGGGATTAGTTGATATGAATTTGTATTCAGCGCGTGGGGTATCCGTGCATCTCTTTAGGAGACGATATTTTAGTAGCTATATTTATTATAACACTGGTCACTTGCAATAAAAATAAGGAGTTAATAAGTCGTTCCCCATGGTTCTTTCTCAAGTGTGCTTTCTGTGACCATTATTGTTTGCGTGGAGCGAGGGCGTTCAAATTGTTGAGGCTAATCAGCTCTTGGCACATCAGCGATTTTGCTTAGAGATAACCAACAGCGGGCGCTGCGGGATTTTGTTTTTATTTTATTACATAAAATCATTGTATTGTGTAAATATGAAACTACCAGCTGTTTTGTTTGTGGCTACAGAATGCTGCGATTGCTTTTAGTTAACGTTTGTAGGGGGAATTAAAATTCTAGCACAGTGTAACAAAATAGAATTTAATATTTGCAATCCAATTTACTGAGCAAAAGCGGAGGGCCGGGATATCTGGCACAAGATGGGGGAGACCTATGTCCAGCAGCAGACTGGGATAGGTTGAAGAGAATCAAATTTACAGATCAACATAACTAAAGATAGATATGGCATGGGTAGAGTTGCTTTGGCCAAAGATAATAGAGAAGAACTATAAAAATTATTGAAATTATTGTTGATAAATTAAAATTGAATTCTATGTAGTTATTTTTGAAGGTGTGTGAAATAATCATTAGGGGTACCAATTTCTGAAGGACTTAGTAAAAATGGATGAATTGCAGTGGAAATTGTACAGTATAATAAGTTTTGTATAGTGGGTCTTTCAAGTACAAAAAAACCAAAGCAATGAATATAATGCAGTACATGTCAAAATCATGGCCTAAAAAACGGTAACATTTGTATGACCTTTGGTATTGGATTTGGTATTAGAGCGTCGGTGGCTCAGTGTGTGACTGTCGCCTTCCTACCGGGAGGGCTGAGGTTCAAATCCCGACACGTACCAATGTATTTTCGAAAAATATATGTACGTTATCCGACGCTCTTACGGTGAAGGAAAACATCGTGAGGAAACCTTCATGCACGCCTGCGAAGAGATTCGAAGGTTGTCTGTGAAGTCGTCCAATCCGCACTGAGCCCGCGTGGACGACTAAGGCCTAATCACCCTATACGGGTAGGCTCGTGCCCCTCGGTGGGGACGTTTAATGAGCTGATGATGATGATGGTATTGGAAATATTCAAAGGCGCCGCCCTTGAATATATGCTGGTTTAGAATCTGCACTTAAAACAAAAATCATATTAACGAATAGGTACGAATATAATAATTATGAATTTACGTATACTTCAATACTGAGCTGGATATTCGCAAGGTTCTATAAGTTCCTAAGTTGAATAAAGACATATTGTTTTTTAATTTTCTGGGCAGTCATAATCAGTATCAAATTGTGATCATTATCGCTTTCTGGGCAGTTATATCGGTACTGAGATGGGTGATTGAACCATATATCTCGAAAAACGATATACATAGAGGTAGAGACATAAGTCACATAGTAAGTGCTAATGGCTAATTTCTTCTTAATATAAGTCTTTACAGTAAGACACATTTTAACTGAAAAATCATCGGCAAATTAAAGACAAATATAACAATTACAATTTCCACTGAAAAATCAATGCGAACTTCAGTAGAACCTTTCCTATCTTAGTATAAGCTAACCTATCATAACATTTGATCCGAAAACCACAAAACGTAACAAACTAAAGAGGAAATATAGAGATTTTCAAGAGATTTGGAGCAGACGAGTTCTGCAGTGGAGACTGTAGGACGCCCTCCGGCCCGATGGACCGACGACTTGCGAAGTGTCGCTGGTGGGGCTGGATAAGGAAGGCGGAGAACCAGGATATCTGGCGCAAAATGGAGGAGACCTATGTCCAGCAGTGGACTGCAATAGGCATCCTAAACAAACAAATATCTTTATAACAATACAATAGGGTACATTTCAAAGTTTTATATTTACTTCACAGCTATGCCTCGGCTGTGCAATTAGGTCATTCATCATAGAGGCATTACGCAGATAGCTTGTTGAGGCATAATATAATTACTTTATGCTTTGATGGATAAACAGTGTGGACATAAATAAAACGCTAAGTTAATGTCCTTTGAGACACTTTTAATTAACAGTGGTCTAGCAAGATTTATATTATAATTTTTAATAAACCTGCGGTTATAGAACCACATTTCTTTAAATTTGTCATATAATATACCAGTGAAATAACTTTAATTTAAGCAAGAAGCTTGAACTTTCAGTTCTAAACAACGGAAAATCATTCGTAATATAATGCGTATAATTCTTCCTGTATACATATACATACTATACATAGAAACATTCAGACCAATACGAACAGCACGATCATGCAAACAACCATGAACCCTTGTAGTACCGATGTCACAACCATTAAACCACATAAACATATTATTATACCACAGAGAAAAAAGGTGAGATTAAGGAACCATAAACACGATCTCCCACATGTATGGAATGCAGTCAAAGTTTGTTCAAATTACGTAATTTGATCCGACGTTTTTACGGTAAAAAACATCGAGGAAACCTACGAAGAGATTCAAAGGTTGTGCGTGAATCGGCCAATCCGCAGTGGGCCCGCGTGGACGACTAAGAGCTATACACCCGTGTACGGGTAGTCTTGTGCCCCTCGGTGGAGACATATTTAGTGAGCTGATGATGAAATCTTGATTAAAAACAATCTGATCGACTCTAATGGCAGAGTTATTATCCCCTTATGCCCTCTGCCCTGTAACAGCCGCGTCGGGACCGATAGATTAACGTGCCCCTGAACCATGGAGTCATTTTTCTTTTCAGACAGTAAGGTGATTCAGCTTGTTATGTCCTAAACAAATAGAAGACTCGTACAATGATATGCAGTCTCACCTTAGGAGATCATAACCTCCGGATTCGTCATGAACGACGAGTTGAGGAAGAAGGCTGGTTAGTTTATTTATTTATTTTCTGCTAGTCACATGGTATTGCATTGGTGTAACATAAATATAGCGGTACATTGATCACGTGACACCCTGCAAGGGCACTGCAAAAAAAGAGAGCGACGTACATATAATTTATTTATAACCGAGATACATAAGTTTATTAGCTTAACAATCCATTACTCCTTATCTTCAAAAAATTCGTTTAATGTGTAATATGCTTTTTGTAAGAGATGTGTTTTTAGTGTTTTTGTGAAAATAGTATAGTTTAGTAATTCTTTTATTTTGTTTGGTATTGTTATAAATCGATATAGTCATCCAATATGGGCCTGATCTAACTATTTGTAGGGATTTAGCCTGCGGACAATTAAGTTTATTTTTATATCTATTATTTCTTCTAATTTTAGTTGAAGTAGTTTAGGACTGGGATGGTTGGCACTTATTAGGGGAGGCCCATTTTCAGCAGCGAACGATGGTGGACGGACTGACGGATGGTGGTAGAACCCCGAATCTAGCAGCGACCCAAATTTACAAGTAACACCTAGATCACATCACAAACAGTTTATTGAAATTGTATTTTTATTTACTACTATAGTCCTAAGACTATCACTATCAATATATTAACATTATTTACTTTGGTTAAAGGTAACTCAAGTACACAATGACGATGTTGACTAATTTAAAAGACCTAACCAAACATAACCTTATTTTGAGGATAATAAAAACCTTTTTGGCTGAGCGTAATCTTGCTAGTAACACTTCTTGTGCCATAAGGCGCTGCCCTTATGAATATTTATCGAGGGTCTTCAGTAATAACCCTGCCATCTTACCCACTCTTTCAGGATAATATTAATTGTTCGTAAGCCCGTGATAAAGCTTGGCCTTTTAACGAATATTTTCGATTAACTTTCATGCTAGCAAAATTGACTATATAAATGCAAATTAAATTGGTTTTATTTGTTCCTGCCCGTATTCAGCTGTATACTTACAAATCAAAATTTACGTATTTTTTGCAGGATAGGATCTGGCGCAAAATATCCCGGGGCTCCGCTTTAATTACCTACAAAGAAAATGATATTTGTCTCAACCTCTTACTTTTGAGGTCTTTACCAATTTTATCTGCTTAATCTTTTTATCTGTAGTGATCCCGCTGAACTACGAACGACTCTGGCAACTGAAGACCTGTGCCTGCAGTGGGACGTTAGAGGCTAACGAAACAATTCCTCCAACTCCTTTTTAAAAACAAAAGTCAGTATCAAACTGTAATAGTCGAAAATAAAAAGCTTTTAAGAGTATACCTACAGACAGATGGATATTAGCCAGACAACATCTTAAACTCGCATTGACCGTATTTAAAAATCTATAAACGCTACCAAGAAAGCCATTCACCAATACAGCAGACAGAAATTCCAATTTTATTTATATGTACACATTATTTGCGAATGAAAAATCATAAAACCGTACCCCAATAAAATGCCTGAAATGTCAAGCATACGGGCTATTAAAAGCGGCCCGCGATATCTCAGAACACTTAAAGCCAGCGTCTCTTGAAAGAAAAATATATGCGTACAAAAAGAGTAAAATATTCCATCGGATATTCCAGTGGCATGGAATCTGGACCTTCAGAACAAGCGAGCCATATTTCAATGTTATCTATAAGTAAAATGTCGTAATACATTCCGCGCTGTCCAAGAAAAGGTTTTTGCTATGTAATCGGCATTCCATCAAAATGTAGGTGAGGTGGGGTTAGGGAGGGGATACACTGCCGCACAATATATAAATGCAGAATTCACGTTGGAAATGTGTCAAGAAGCCTGTTATATTTGGGTGAAACGTACATGTTAGTGTGAAAATTCACAAAGCGCCGTCTAGCCAAACTAGGCATTAGTCTGTAAATAATTTTACTTACATATTAAACATAAAAAACATCCAGACCAACACAGACAGACAAATTTAATATTTGTACTTAAATTAATCTTCATACTTTATCAATATACACAGCTCTTTAATTCAAACCTAAATAAGTAGCTGTCGGCGATTTCTCTACGTCAAACTTTCGTAACTTGCTATCGTCTGCTCAAATGCTAAGTACTTTGAGGTACAGTTTTATTCAAATTGAATTCTATATTCTGTTTCATACATGCACGTGTGAGGCCGTCTTAACGCTTGATGGTTCTTACATAGAGGCTGGCCCTTGTAAAATACTTGTCTCAAGAGCCTTCAGCCCGAACCGCGATTAGTATAAAGTGAAGTCGTCTTTATAGAAACTCAATAGCCTGCCAAATCTAGGTATAACGACTCGCTGAGATTTGCGGACTCTAAGAAAATATTATGCTTTAGAATAATCTATGAATATGGATCTTTTCTTTTATTAAATGTAATGAGAGACGTCTTAGATTACAGATTTCTTTCTTTTTTATTTATTAGTGTGGTGTTTGTAGTTGCAAGTTATTTCATATCTCTCTTAAATACTTTTACCTATGTGTGAGGGAGGTTGGCTACACTCAGTATAGTGTATGTAGTTAGAGTAAAAATGAACTCACATTTTTAAATTAAATTTTAATAAAACATATATTTACTAATTTTAGGCCTAATAATGTTACAATTATTACTTTTTAATATAGTTATCTAAATAACATATTTTTTCATATAAGACAAAAATATATATATTTTATCGCAATGAAGTTCATATTATAATGGCGTCTATAATATAATATGAATTATTTTGAGTTTTTTGGCTGATAATCGAGATAAACATATGATCCAATGCTCAGCACTCGCCAATTCGGCAATGTAGGGACCGGGAGATTAAATGAAAACAAGTATTCGATGTGCACTCCGGAGTGTATTGCCTTTCTATTGTGTACCAAACTTATACTGTAGCGAAGGACTCCATAGACTTAGACTCGGTACGCGGTCATCTAGGAGTCATCTACAGGAAGGCCAGGACGCTCATCTGATGGTAAGTGATACGCCTAACCATGACAGAGCGGCATTGAAAGAGAACAACAAATGAAGACAGTTATTATCCCCCTATTCCCGTCAAACTAGACAACAGATGTTAGGTCTTCTATACCGGTAATTTTACTAGCTACAGCGCCCTCATCCCGAAACACTGGCACTGCGGTGGTAACTACCTAGACGACTCAGTATCGAAGCTGTGTGAAGTCGGCCAATCTACACTGGGCCCGCGTGGTCTATTATGCCTATGCACACTTTACGGGTAGGCTCCTGCCCCTCGGTGGCGACGTTTAATGAGCTGATGATGATGTGTTTTGTATGTTCAAAATGTATTCACAAAAAATGAATGTTTCTAAGTTGTTCAGTGTTCACTGATTTGTTGTTTTGTTTGGGACCAGATAGTGCTGGGTGAATCTATCTTTGCTCTTCGATCTATCGCAGTTGATGTATACTACTGGGCATATCTCTGTCATTTTGCGCCAGATAATCCGATCCCCCAATTCCCGCTGCAGGATTTCTTATAATTGTATGGGTGTAATTATTTATAGCGTTCCTTATTTTTAAGCCTTTTTGTTAACTAATAGAAGCAGTTTTTACCACCTTTCAACAAAACTAATAGTCAATTCATACTTTATACTGTAATAGCGGCGTATTCTATTGTTATACATATATGTTACAATTGAAGGTACTTATAATAATATTCCCTTCTTCAATTCGACGTCACACATGCCTCCCTGCCATATACTAAAGGGCAATTATTTGTCCCAAGAATCTGCGGACTTCGAAGGTTACTTAGATAATAATAAATTCTATAAATGTTTTGTGGTCTGACAGGTACTATTACCGTAGTCCCAAAATACCATTGACAGCAGCAATAATCCATTTACGTATGAATAAATAACATTTTCTGTATTCGTATCTTGGTAAACTGATATTATGTATGAACGATGAATGAATATTATGTATGAATATTATGTATGAAGGTATGTGTGAACAAAACAGGTATTTAAACTGTGTCCGTCTTACTGTTTTATTTGTTTTTAACATTTTAAATACCGCAGAAGTATATTGCTTTAATACTGAGTTTAAATCTAGACGGTCAAACTAACAAAACATTTTAGGCAGACTTTTTCCTTTATAAAGCCATAGATGGGCTTTGATTCTTTTATAAAATCTTATATAAAGTTGAGAAGTCAGCTTCTATGTATATACATGGTTGTATAAACACATACAAAATGATTATACGTACGTTTTTTAACATTGCTAACTAAATGGTGTGACATTGACAAAGCATACTGATTGATAAATAATAAAAACACACGCGTTATGACTAAAATTCCCTGAAGGAATATGAAGTAACCACTACAAATGAAGTGGTTTCCTATATATATTAAAATATTCAACGTTTCCCTTTATTGCTGCGAAATTATTACTTAACAGAACCTTTTTATTCCCATTTGAAATTAATTTACTCCCAGACTCAGTGGTCGTAATGAAAACACTGACACGTTTATTATTATAAGGCTTTCGCGAAGTTTTGGTTGAAAGTACTTGATAATGCCATAATGCACCCTTGAAAACATTAAGCCTACGATTATGGCCGTTATAAATTCGTTTGAATGCTTGTTATCCGAATCGATTAAGGGCCTAACACAAGTCGAGGCTGCTGCCCAGATGATTGCGAACTCGCAAATAAATAATAAAATAATAATACAAATTTTACGTCGAACCGCATTTATCTCGGGCGAACACTCGAGTCCACGCTTTTGCGACCACGAATACCGCGAACTTTATTTAAAAATGTATTCAGTTTAAATCAACACTCGAGCGTCGGTGGCTCAATGGTGAGGACTGTCGCCCTCCTACCGGGAGGGCCGAGGTTCAAATCCCGCCACGTACCAATGTGTTATCAAATTTTCGAAAAACATATGTACGTTATCCGACGCTCTTACGGTGAAGGAAAACATCGTGAGGAAACCTGCGCACGCCTGCGAAGAGATTCAAAGGTTGTGCGTGAAGTCGTCCAACCCGCTCTGGGCCCGCGTGGACGACTAAGGCCTATACACCCGCCACGGGTAGGCTCGTGCCCCTCGGTGGGGACGTTTAATGAGCTGATGTGATGAAAATCAACTCTAAAAAACATTTAGCTCAAAATTTTATTTGTCATAAAGTTAAGCATTATGTGGCATTGATGTCATTAAGTCAAATAAACCGTAAACACTGTAAGGTTGGATAATAACAACAGAAATACATATTATTTTTAAAATAATTGCTTCACTAAAAGCCCCGATATTAATATTTTCGTAGAAAATAATTATACTGTAAACGTTGAAGGTTATTCTATGACAAAGGTGTAAGTTCACATAAGGGTTGTTTGCGCGAAGTATCACATATCCCATTTGCTTCGTTTTATAATAATAATGTATGGTCCAACATATTTTGTTTTCACCTTTAAAATAAAATGATACATCTGTAAGAGAGTAAACCTATTTTTTTAACTTTGACAGGTTATACGGGTACAGGTACGGTTCTGGAATATTTCCCTCGTTGTTGTGCTGTTGAAGAGAGCTTAGTAAGGTGTTTCCCTACGCGATAATATTCGAAACGAGGATATCTGTAAGAGAACTAGGGTGACCGACATAGCCCACAGGGTTAGCAAGTTGAAGTCGCAGTGAGCAGGGCACATAGTGCTTAGAACCGATGGCCAATCGGGCGGGAAGGTTCTCGCGTAGTGTCCACGTAACAGAAAATTAAGCGTAGTGGACCCCAAATCAGATGGATGGATGACCTGGTTAAGGTAGTAGGTAGCAAATGGGTGTCAACTGCTAGGGATCTGTCCGCGTGGAAATCGTTAGGGGCGGCCTTCGTTCAGTAGTGGACATTTAAGACAAAAATGATTTACACTTCTATTTCACGGGACTTTGAATATAAGTGGAATAGGAGTAAATACCACGTTATATAATATACTTAATAAAGTCGTTTTATATCAAGCCTAACAACTAATAAATACTGACCTTTTTAATAAAAAACATACAGGAATAAATCAAGTCATTTACCTCTACAGGAATTTCCATGCCTAACCACCATCAACTCGTACCCTCCCGTAACTAATCAATTTACCAGCAGTATCTATAATAAACCTATTTAGGGTACCGGCGAGGTCCGCTCATTGGGGACGACGCAGGAAATTAATATGACTTTATATTCCATGCATCTATTTCGGTGATGAACAATGGACGCACGAGCCGCTTCAATAAATTGGAATTGGGTTAAACAACTTCAAAGGTTTACAAATGGACGTGGTTATAGCGTGTTGTTTGTACATTCGACAGGAGTTAGGGATAAGTGGTTAGATAAAGTATAGGTTGACGTATTATTGTTATAACATGTTTGTTTAATTTGAAAAATGACGATTTTTAGTAACAAGAACATTTATTCATTTTAACCTGAATAAATCAACCGATTCAAAGGGTTGGTATCTACCAGAAGATAGCTTAAACACTATCTGATGAGGCGAGAAGCAGTTAATCTACTCCTTCTATAAGTTAACGGTCATAAGACGACGAGCTGACCATGTCTAGAATCCGAACTTTGTTTTAGGAACTTTGACCAGCGAACTTCAGGTAAGACTTACGAGATCTGTGTGTTTATTCTGAAATACTTATTTTTTTCGAACGCAATGACTACATATTAAATTACTTACGAAAGTCGCAGCTTACTAATGGACTTATTCTATGTTCTACATCTTAATTCATAATTCTTTTCGTTTAGCAAATTATTGTGGCAAATAAAATGGTTTCTAAATAAAAGACGCATTTTAAACTTCCAAGTTTTCGCGGCGGCACCGGGTCGTCCTCTGTTTTTCCATTACCCGGTCAGATCCAAGGAAAATGGCTCCTTTATTTGCTGAATAGTGAATGTTGAGCACTTATCCTTACGGGCTTACTTAAAGAGTAATGCGGACACTTTGCGAAGGTTCAGCCAAAGAACTATAGGGTGCGACGCCCAAGTTTGGTGCCTAATTGGATAAGTATTTTAGGAGTTGATCGCTTTCATGTGTACTGATTTTTTTGTGTAGACTTAAGTGCTATAAAAATATGGAATATTACGACATATGTCAATCTTACACCTATTTTTTTTTGGTGATACATTTGGTGTACCGGTTGAGACGTCAGCTGCTACACAAAGGGATCAGGGTTCGGTCCTCAGGCAGTGCAGACATTTGTGTGCATGAAAATGTTTGTTTTTATGGGTTGGGGGTTAAAGAAACATCTTTGTATATATTTTATTTATTTATTTATTCAATACATACACTATCCCTTCCATATTATTATTTATTACAGGCTAAAGCCTGTTTTAGGCCTAAGGGCCTAATGCAATAACGTAGCTAAATAATATATGTATACAATTAATCCTTACTAACATTACAATAAACATATCTAAATGTATTGGAATCAGATAAAATCTAATGATTTTTATTAACATTAATTAATCAAGACCACAGATTATTTATAAAACTTGTTTGCGAAAATACGAAAATACATAATTTTTGAATTATGTTATGGTAATAATAATTTTTACCAAAACATAATTAAAAAAGTTGCCTTAGTGAACTCAGCCAAGGAGCAGTGGAATACGTCTATGTTATTTGATATGTCGTTTAAGACTCGTAGAACTCTGGTAAGAGGTGCTTGCTTCAGGCCGTATATATATATATATATATATATATATATTTAAATTAGTATGTTTGGAACCCATATTACAGGCTAATGCTTAGTTTGGAGTCAATTGGTGCTGTGTGTATCTCAGTGGATATTCATTTAATTAAAGTCTTTGTATGTGCTAACAATGACAGTTGACTGTCTCCATAACCCAATGAACGCCAATGACACCTAAAGGCGTTAGTAACAATAGATTTTCTATTGTGTCTGGATTACTGGCGATCAAAGAGTAAATAAAAAAGTGCCACATTTCCCGGCCCGTTGCTTTCGCCAGTTTCTACTAGCGACATTTAGTAAGCCGCAGGTTACAGGTTATAGGTTATCAGTGATATTATTGTAATACTGTTTTATGAGACGACGGTAACCCCCCTAGTCTCGCTTAAATTTTTTAGTGCATAGTTAGTCATCATTTTTATACGATTTAGAGTTAAGTCCTAAAGATATCCTTTTTTTCTATTGTGTTAGAGTACACCTTATGACAGATTTCCTAATTCATAAATTTTACCTATAAAAAATAGTCAGCGTTATAAAATACCTAGAATCTAAAGCTAACAATTTCACTAGTTTAATTATTATATCTTTAGATCTTGGCAGCTTTAGAAGAAAGTACCTGAACCAATATTATTTTAGGTCACAACTGTTTGGGACGATAATGTGGTGTAAGAATATTTTGTTAATGACATTACTTAAGTGAGATTCTTTAAATTACCTTGCATTATTAGAAAGAAAACAAAGTATTGTTTCTACGATGCGAGCTAGAAGTGGTCAATTTATCTACAATTTTTATTATTGCAAATTAATGGAAACCTTGTTGTCGGGTCGTGATGTAAGAACCGCTTTTGGCATGCATGAAGATTGAAGTTGTTGCAGATGATTTGAGGTTCAAGTATTGAACGCTGGAATTTACTAAGAACAGTATTACATAAATAAATAATAAACATCCATTGACATTCACACAGCGCCATGTAGCCCCAAGTTAAGCGTGAAGCTTGTATAACGGTTACTCAACACCTAAAAGACATCATCATCATCATCAGCTCATTAAACGTCCCCACCGAGGGGCACGAGCCTACCCGTATAGGGTGATTAGGCCTTAGTCGTCCACGCGGGCCCAGTGCGGATTGGACGACTTCACGCACAACCTTTGAATCTCTTCGCAGGCGTGCATGAAGGTTTCCTCACTTTGTTTTCCTTCACCGTAAGAGCGTCGGATAACGTACATATATTTCCGAAAATTCGAAAACACATTGGTACGTGTCGGGATTTGAACCTCAGCCCTCCCGGTAGGAAGGCGACAGTCCACACCACTGAATAAAATATTATTAAAATTCTAAAAGACATACTTCTATACATTTTTTGTAAATACATACTCGTATATATAAGAAAACATCCGGAACAATATAAATAGACATGTTCATGCACAATGTTTATACTGCCCGGGGATCGAACCCGATACCCTTGGTGTAGGAGCTGACGTCTCAACCATTACACCAAATGTGTCGTCAACATACATATACTCAAGTAAAAACCCTTTAAATCTCTCATAGTCTTTGAACACGAGACTATCAAAATACAGCGGTAGCTACAACATTAATTAATTTAAACTTACTCAGCTTTAATTTTAATCCAGGATTTTTAGCTGGGATGTTTTGCTGATGTTAGCTGGTGTCGTCTGACGTCGATTATTCTAATTTGAGTAATTAGTTTTTCGTTGTGAGTATACAGAGCACCGTTTGTGGTGTTTCGCAGCGAATCCAGGGCTTCAATTCTACTACAAAAAAAATAATACGACACCGTTACGACACTTTTCAATTCAACTGTAAATTTGGTATTCCGGCACAATTTAAATGTTAATGGTTTAAAATGGTCAATGTATAATAAAATGAATTGTTACTGATTATAATCCTATAATAAAACAGACCGAATTTGTGCATAATTTTACAATTGAAACACGATGACGGTTCTATCAGCGCATTTTAAAATTAGCGGAATGGAAGACCAGAGCAGTACGTCTGCTTGGTAATTACGCTTAAAGTTTGTGGAATGGTAGGTTTAAGCTCTTTTGTAACTCTTAATTAGTATAGGAGCAGGAAAGACTGGGAAAAAAATACCAAATCATATTAAAATGGAAACTTTTCCCATTTCTTTGAATGACCTCCCATTCTATAACGACCCATCTGGTGTAATAGTTTAGACGTCGGCTATATATAACAAGGGTTCCGGGTTCGATCCCCGGGCAGTACAATCATTTGTGTGCATGATAATGTGTATGTTTGTCTGGGTGTTTTCAATACAAAATATGACTTGTATGTGTTTACAAAAAAATAATATAAGTATGTCTATTCATTGTTAAGTAAACATACTAAAAGCTTCGCGCTTTACATGGGCTTTATTATTTTTGGTTTCATGTCCTATTTATTTTGAGTATTTTTTTGAAACCTTAAAGATTTCAATGTGTGATATTTCAAATCGTGCTTATTTGATTAAAATGAAGTAATGATTCTTGAATTCCTAGTTTAAAGCGTATGGCTGGTTTATTTATATTAATTTCATGATTGCGTAATGAGAACAAAGTACTTAGCGACATTAAAACCAACATCAATATCTAATTATAGAGTTAGGGTTTATAGAAAAATTACAATTAAAAAAATAAAAATAACTCCAATTACTAAAAGAGTTATGTTTTTTCATTCATAATTAAGAAGTAACAGGGCACAATTCATTGATTCAATATAATTGATGTACTTTTACAACACGAGAGAAATATAATGCTTATTATAGATTAAATATTTTTCATGTATACATATTTAAGAAGAGATGTCCGTAAACAAAATAAAAGTACTGAAACTATTCATTGCTATGAATACAGCGATAGCGCGAACCTAGGCCGCTCCAATAACCTCATAATAATTGTATGGACTGGCTAAAACACAATTTAATTGCATGACGCCGACCGAGAGGCATTAGCAAAAATAAAATAGGCATTCCACCGCCCCCTGGTGGCAGGAAATGAAAAAGCACTCGGTCCTTTCGAGGGAACGCGTAAAGCGCCGTACTAACAAACTGCTTTGTTGGCTGTTGAGTATTTCTGTTATGCTGTAAAAGGGAATGCTGCAACTGCCATTTAGAATAACAACTGATTGTTCTTAATCCCATGTTCACAATGTTTGCATTACAAAATGTATGTTTGACTTTTACAGGTATAATACGCATACTTGTATTGGGCTGGACACGTATATCGCAGAACCGAAAGGAAGTGAAATCATGCTTACAAGTGTAGCAAAGGACGTCCTATCGCCAGTTGGATTGTAAATGCTGGTGGAGGTTGGACGAAGAAAGCGTAGGACGGGGGTATCTGGCGCAAATCGAGAAAACCTATGTCCAGCAGTAGTTTGCCAGTTGGACTGTTAATGCTTTCTCTGCCGTCTAGTATTTTTGAATGTAGGTAGGTACATGAGTGACGATATAATTTAACATCAAGTGAATTTGCTTATAGGTTTAAAAAAACAGGTAAAGTTTAGCAAACTAAGATACGATCTCTAAAATCGTATAAAAAATGCTGTCACAAAATATCAGTAATAATTTAATAATATGCATCTTTTTTCATGTAACATAATTAACTAAGCCCATCTAATAAATGTTTACTTTCATGTCACGTTTCGCTCAAAGCCTATATCGTATTCGGCGAGACGCGTTAATTGGGTCGCGTTCGACTACCTTGATTCAATTATAATATACGGCCGGTGATAATCCTACTTTAGAATTGCTGTGGATGATATCCATTGATGACATACTTTAAGATCCAAATCGATGGAAAAGCGATTATAGGGCTTTCCATAATGCGGAGTAATAACTTCAAATAGGTATAAGACTGATGTTTATTCATATAATATTATCTATTTAATAAAAATAAAATAATTAAGGTATTACTCCAGACCAAAACAAACATGTCATAATGTGTACTCATTTATGGTAGTCTAGAAGCTCACAGGTACAGATTCATGTCACTATTAACGCATTCTTCATAGAACATTGCATTGTCAGAAGTGTACACTGTCGCTATAGTTTGCCCTGTCGAGTCTTATGATAGTGGATGTTAACACCCACCAATACTCAACAGGACGAATAACAACGTTCAATTATCTTACTGGTATTAAACTCGGTGGTCTTACCATTATCGTATTGAACCCAAAATTAATGTAAATTTCTCAATTAAGGCGGCTTACTGTATTATCTTTATGTCTTAGCACGTAAACGAGCAAGAAAGTACCAACTCTGCTACAATAAATCACGTCCATTTTTTTCCTACCCTAAATTCATTACCTTACAGTAACGTTAGTTACGTCTTTCTTTATCACGCCAAAGTCAAAGCAAAAATGCGTTGTCGATGGAAGTAACTGCAGCACCGAACGCGCCGAGACGTGTTTATTGTGCGCTTTGTGCCGCCTTCGGTTGCGCCGATTCAATTATAACAAAACTATTCCATAGAAAAAGTCCCTTTTGATAGCGTTAAACGGTTTACAGCTTTTGGCGTTTGAGTGCGTATTTTAATTTGTATTAAGGGCGCTGTACATGTTGAGAAGAACGGATTTTGTATTGTTTGTTAGTACTTAGTTTTAAGTTATTAGTATGTTATTTATTAATATAATTGACTTTTTAGTTGAAATGAGAATTGAATTAGCGCGGAGAGGTGGATTGATAGTAAAATAATTGATCGTTTTCTAACAGTATCTTGAGTACGAAAAATAAATAAATGAATGAAATTTTCACACTAAAAATCAACTATTTAAACTTCCAATTTTAAATTGAAGCTAAGATTACCGTAACAGAAACTTTAAGGCTAGGGCAATTTACTTGACAACTTTTATCACAATTTATTTGAGTATAGTTAATTATTAGACATCGTAAGTTATAGATCAACTGAGTGCCTCGGATTACTACAGAGCCTTTCATGAACGCACAAATACGTGTTTCCATTGATAACATTTGATGTTTATATATAATAGCAGTAGTAGTAAAACACTTTATTTCTCACAAGTACACAAAAAACAAACGAAACAGTAACATTTACAATTTATTTATTTATTTAAAATCTTTATTGCACATAAAATACAAAGTACAGTACAAGGCGAACTTAATGCCGAATGGCATTCTCTACCAGTTAACCTAAGGTCATGCAGAAAGAAATATAAATGGTGCGGTTAAAAAGAAAGGACCAAATAATTTATTTAAAAAAAAATACAATTAAGAAACATCTGTGATAAATAAATACATAATTCCTAGGCTACATATACCTAAATAGACAATACACAAATATTCATATCTATATATATATATATATATATATATATAATCTCTTGAACCTATTGCAGTCCACTGCTGGACATAGGTCTCCCCATTTTGCGCCAGACATCCCGGTCCTCCGCCTTTCTCATCCAGCTTCCACACAGCGACCTTTCGCAAGTCGTCGGTGGAAGCGTATAATATATATAGAAAATAACAATACGGAAGACTACACTTATATGGCTAAGAATGGAAGCAGTAAAAAAACCTACGTATTTCCTTCTAGAAATAAAACTTTTTCTTAAAAGAAACTTAGAAGGAGACAATTTAACCTCTAAAGGTAGTCATTCCAAAGCCGAGTGACCTGAATCGTAAAGGATTTAAACAGAAAGTCAGTGTGGTGCAAAGGAGTACAGATAATTAAATTGTCTGAAGAGCGAAGGACCGGGAATGGATTTGGGACAGAAACTGGAATTTTTCTTTAAGATAGGAAGGAGAGAGAGGATCATTTAAAATTGAATACAGGGTGCAAAGTGATCTAGCATTTCGGCACTGTCTGATAGGGAGCCACTTAAGCTGAGTACGATAGCGTTTTTGCGTAGCCCAAAGACAACCTTATACAATTATTGAGAAGCGATCCAATTATTAACAATGTTAAGATAAGTTGGTAACATAACTCACCGTAATCAATGATAGGTAAATTAAAGCATAAATAAGAGCAAGTTTAGTCTTTAACGGTAGAAAGTACTTAAATCGTACAAACTCCTCAAACAACCGACTACCTTGTACTAACCTCTAAGACATGATGAGCCTAGATTGCTTAGATTAGATGAGCTGAGATTTCTGAACCGTACTGCAATACTGCAAAGGGTAACCTTCAAACTGTATAGGCGGCAAATCCGACATATTCAATCTAGATAGAAATCTCGAGCTGCCAACATTGATAGCTTTGCATTTAGATGGGTAACATTAATCCAAAATTACGTGACCAACAAGAAATACGATCAATATTTCATTTAATTTAGCTACAACTCGGCCAATTCAAGCAGATGACTGCTAAATACAGTTGTAGATCGTCCGCAAACAAATGGTACGACAATTGATATGAGTAGTGATTAAACTATAACGGTGAAAGAATGCCCCCCTGGGTATGCCAGAAACTATAGATTCCATTAGAGCTAGCTACTACCACAGACATCGAAATACATTAGACTGGACAGCGCCAGTTTATAGCAGTCCCAGCGTGCAATTTCTTTTCGGTTCTTACCTGTGAAAAGTTTATTATATTTCTTGGAAAATATTTACTGATTCACGAGACGATGATGGCATGTTAAGCATTGCACAGGATGGCATTGAGGAAAAACGGTAATTTCTTCTAATATTCGTGCGTCTTGACTCGTCTCACAGAGCGTAAACTGGCAGGCCAGATGTATGCTCGTTGAGCTTACATTTGTCGCACTTAAAAAGGCGGCTTGCCCATCTCCTGTATTGGGAATATGTGACTACTACTCTACACAAAGGCGGCGCCTAATAAGCTTGGCAAGCGATCTCTTCCAGGCTGCAAATATTTGGTAAGGAACAAATCAGGAAAAATAAAGATATTATATTGTCAATATTATTTATTAATCATGTTTTTTATGACCTCTTTTGTGTAATGGTTGAGATGTCGGGTACTACACCAAGAGGTAAAATCCCAGTCAGTACAAATTATGTGTGCATTGTGTGTTTGTATTGGTCTCGCTGTTTCTATGTATAACGTGTATGTATTTACAAAACAAAGTATGTAAATATGTTGTGGTTTAGTTACTACAGGATTCACGCTTAATTTGGGGTTTTATGGCGCTGTATGAATGTCAGTGTATATTTATTTATTATAGTGTTAAAGTTGAAATTGACGACCCATTTGGTGTAACGGTTGAGACGTCGGCTACTACACTAAGGGTTAGATAGGGCAGTCGTTTTCCGGATGACCCTACCACGGTCGCCGCCGCATCGGGGGCCGAAATAGCTAAAACACTAAAATTACACTCCACAAACCGACAACCGAGATTTCGCCCCCGCCGGCGGGGGCCATCGTCGCGTGTCCCTGTAGGTTCGCACAGTCCCTATTCGCGTAACCGGCATGTGCCGGGCCGCTTTTCTCCCTAAACATATGTTAGGCTACCAAGCCCCCCGCAACGCCTAAGCCGAGGTTGAGTCCCGTTCGGGGACGCCCTAGGCTCGTTGTGTAAATATCAAGGCTGAGAGCCATCTGCGCTCGCCACTTGCCCGGTGAAGCTGTAAAGGCCAACAGCAGTAGTCAGTTCGAAAAAAGAATCCCCGGGCTGTACAAACATTTGTGTGCATGAACATGTCTGTTTGTATTGGTTTGGGTGTTTTTAATGTATAATACGTATGTATTTACAAAAAAATGTAAATAAGTAAATTTATCAGTTGTTTAGTACCCGTAATACAAGCTTCACTCTTAACTTGGGTCTAGTATACACTGTAAATGTTAGTGGATATTTATTATTTATTAAAATAAAAACTAATATCTTGAGTTAAAACAGATACTTATTTCTTGTTGTTAATTGCACTACGAGAATATCTGATGGTTGCCTTTCCATAACGGATCAGCTTACGTCCTTAATTTTATTATGAACCATACAGTCTCGATTTCGCACAAGTATATTTCATCATCATCATCATCAGCTCATTAAACGTCCCCACCGAGGGGCACGAGCCTACCCGTATAGGGTGATTAGGCCTTAGTCGTCCACGCGGGCCCAGTGCGGGTTGGACGACTTCACACACAACCTTTGAATCTCTTCGCAGGCGTGCATGAAGGTTTCCTCACGATGTTTTCCTTCACCGTAAGAGCATCGGATAACATACATAAAAATAAATAAATATCCACTGACATTCACACAGCGCCATCTAGTCCCAAGTTAAGCGTGAAGCCTGTTTTATGGGTACTAAACAACAGATAAATATACTTATATACTTTTTTTTTTGTAAATAACATATTATACATAGAAAACACCCAGACCATTACAAACAGACATGTTCATGCACACAAATGTTTGTACTGCCCGGGGATTGAACCCGGAACCCTTGGTGCTGCAGCCGACCTCTCAACCGCAACACCAAATGGGTCGTCGACATATATTTTCGAAAATTCGAAAACACAGTACGTGTCGGGATTTGAACCTCAGCCCTCCCGGTAGGAAGGCGACAGTCCACACCATTGAGCCACCGACGCTCTATTACTACTATCGACAAGTATATTTACTTTAAAAATATTTTAATATTATTACGACTCGAAATATTAATTATAGTACGTGTTTGGGGATCCAAGTCAGTCAGTTGACTGAATAGAACATACTGCTGAAAAAAAAAGAAAAAACACAATATAAGGCCACTGTCTTCAAATAGTGTTTACGTTAATTAGAGATAATCTCGTATTTTTGTATTATTTTGATGTTACCAGGCAACGTCAAAATATCGGTACGATTTAAAAAGCAGTACGAAGTTCGCCTGGTTAGCTCGGCCAATGATTTTGTGGAGCCAGTGGATCACATAGGAAATAATAATTTATTGAATAAAAACAAATTTTTATATTATAAGTGTAAGGAATGTCAGGATGCTCAATTGATGGTAAGCGATACGCCTAACCATGACAGAACGGAGGCCAACAAATGATAGACAGTTATCATCCTTCATCAATTCCGAACTACGCCCGGCACCTGAGACAACAGGTGTTGGGTCTCTTATACCCGGTATTTCCTCCTGATCCTGACTTTTGATTTTCAAGAAACTTAAACGAAATAAAGAAGCTGATTTACATAAAGCTATGGAGCATATTGTCAAGTGCTCCATTCAGTGGCTACCTATAAGGGGCGTAAACATGATTCAGAGAAAAACTCGAGCTTATTTTCCTTCTAGGTTGCGTTTCGGGCAACGTCGACTGTTATATTTATGTTCCCCTTTGGAGACATTGTATCTGGACACGCGGTAGATGACCAAGATTTGGTATAAGGGAGAAGGCATATTATTTTTGAAATATTTTTTTCTTTGGAGTTTTTCGCTTGTGAGCTCGATTAGCTTATAATTTAATAAATACAAAAGATATTGACACTTTTCATGAACAATACACGATTGACGACCCATTTTGTGTAACTGACCCATTTGCAGTACAAATATTTGCATGAACATGTCTGTTTGTATTGGTCTGGGTGTTTTCTATGTAAAACATGTATGCATTCACAAAAAATATAAGTATATTTAGTCACCATATTACAGGCTAATTGCTTGGTTTGGGGCTGAATGACACTGTATGAAAAAAGATACACAAATGAAATTGGTTATATGTATTTTCACCCTCTAAATTCACTTCATAGCTCTATGATTTTGCTATAAAATTTGGAAATGGGCGACAAAACACGTTCTAGTTAAAAAATGTACAACCTTAAACTTATTAACACGGGGACGTCTTTACAATTTAAAACCACACGTGAAGTCGTTGCTGGTCAACCTAAGTTTCTCAAGGTAAACTTTAGTTTCTAAACTAGGTTAGATAGTTTCGTTCGGTTTGACTTTGTTTGTTGTTGCCTAACATAGTAAAAATGTAGATCATGTAATTATATTACGAGTTTTTGTTGACCAAGTTGGACAGTGACCTCGCAAGTGACTTTAAGCTCTTATATATAAAAAAAGTATGAAAAGAAAATTACTGTATGCAAAAAAAACTCATTCTATCCTCAAACTATCTCAGTTCACGCCTGGACTTGATCTACAGTTCGTTTATTTCAAGAATTATATTTCTTAAATGAAATACGAAATAGTCCTAGAAATTCGCCTTATACCTATGCAGTTAACCAAGACCTAACCTAACCTAACCTACCATATGCAATTTCGCGTTATGAAAGGCTCAGAATGTATTTAAGACTCAATTAACAAGTGATTGGCTCATTAGTTCGCAGTCTCTAATTAGACTCCATTGAAGCTGACTGACTGCGAATTATCTTGTGCAAAGTATCCCAGTGTTCTGATTAACTTTAACATTATGAAGTTCTGCACTCTAGATGAGGTTCTTAACTTATACACGTAGTGTCAGGTTTAATCTGATTTTTACTTCTCTATCAAGACGATTCATGAAGATTTCAACTTATTTCCGAAGTGTTGGTTTTATAAGAAATAATAAAATATGACTATACTATTATGAAGTAACAGTTAAATATGAATATTCGTAATTTATGTTCATAAACGTTTGAGATAAAGTATGAGTATTGACTTTTAGCAAATGATCTATGAACACAGCATGAGATATAGTATTTATTAAATATTATCAATACCCAAAATTGTAAATGTAACTAGTGTGTATAAAAAATAATTTTTGATTATTGTTTAGCTATTGCCCGTTGGTTCTTAAGAATACGCAAAAATGGTTGTCCCAGAGTCGGAACCTAAGTTTGACTTAAGGAGTTGTAAGGAAACAAGCTGGGCTTTGTAACCTTGTAAGGATATCATCGACATTACAGCCTAAGCCATCGCTGAACCAAGCTTACTATACGTCGGGGACTATTTTTTGATGTCACAAGTGAACGGGACGGTTAGTGCGCTCACCTGATGGTAAGTGATACGCCGGACCACGACAGAAGCAATATTAAACTGAATTAATAATAGAAGGTAATTATTATTCTGTCAAAACTGCTCTGCGTCCGTCACCCGAGACAACAGATGTTAGGTCTCTTACACCCAGTAATTTTAGTATCATTATTGGGCCGGGTACTGGTACATGTTAGCAGAGGCTCCTACTACTACATTCTTCGTAATAGAGCGACTTCGAAGTTAAGCCGTTTCTGAAGAGCGTCAGTAGCTTAGCAGACTACTCTTCAATTTTAATAAATTGGGTGCGGATGCATTTAAATTAATTGAAAATTATTGAATATGTGGCCTAGCTGTATCGAAAATAGAATTTATTTTGAGGACTTAACTGTAAAAAACGTTTAAATAACAATGTATGATTTTCATCACATCAAGACTTTGAGAGAGAATACAATGCAGAATTCGGTTTACACAATAAAATTCAATACAACATGAAAATTTAACAACAAAGTATTGTGTAATGCAAAACAAATGAAGCAAACTATGTATGAACGCTTTTGCGGAAATTCAATTTGGTGTCATTTGGCTTGTTCGCATGGCAACTTTGAAACTACGGTATTCATTTGATTTCAAATCTAATTTATTTTCATATTAAATTGCGGAACATTTATGTAGAATAAGTTTTAACGCTTATTTGAATATTTGACTAAGCGCAGTAATTTTAGTTTTAGATTTCATTTGTCTTCCTGTCTGAGGTTTATTTTGTTTTAGTGTTTAATGTACTCGTATGTTTCATTTTGTTTTCATTGAACCTTGAAAACAAATAGAAAGAAAGAAACGCATCGTTAGTGCACCTTTGTAATGTTATGTGATTAAAAAATATAATGGCGGGAGGTGCTAGGTGCAACTTACATTGTCCGACGTATACTTGATAATTTTATTTGGAGGTATAATTTTATAGTTTTACATACACTCCACCACACAGTTCTTTACTCTCCAGTAAAATTAGGTATTCATCTTATATAAAACAGTTAATAAAGGAATATCTTGTACCTAGGTGATAATGTAAAAAAAGGTTCGTAAAGTCCCCAAGAAAGTTAAAAAATGCTTCATGGCAGATGTCGGGTGAATTATGCAGGGACGACATCCAATCTTTTACACCATTTTCTATTCAGGGATAGGATACATTAATTCAGTAACGTCTTTGTCTTGTATTTCAGGTCAGGTGAAAAACAAAGAAGACACTACATTACGGTCATGTGTAGCATTCTTAACTCAACGCTCAGACTATGGATGCAGTAGGAACGATTTTTTCCGTTATACTCCTAAATATAAGGTAATAAGTAACTACGTTGATAAATATTTCAGAAAAAGTGTTTATATACTCGTTCTTAAATGTGTTGTTTATACTACACATACAAGAACAACTCTCCATTACACAGGACATCGCGGCTAGTGGGTGAATCTCGACGGTGACGTCACGGGCCGTCTGCTAAATTGATTGAGTCCCGCGGGGACGCTGTCCGTCCGTACATCAATTAGTAGACGATACCGATGGTGTATTATGGTTATGTGAGAACATGCAACACGCCTTGAGTTTACATGAATTGTTGTCGATCCTTTGTGCATTAAAGGAAACCGTATAATTCTCAAAAAGAAAACAAAAGCTCTAAAAGTGTTTTTTTTATGTTATAAGTGTACAGGACGGTCTGGATGCTCACCTGGTGGTAAGTGATACGCCAGACCATGACAGAGCGGCATTAAAGGAGACCAACAACTGACAGACAGTTATTATCCTCCATCAACGCTGCACTGCGCCCGTCACCCGAGACAACAGATATTAGGTCTCTTATACTCGGTAATTTCACTAGCTACAGTGCCCTCATCCCGAAACACAAAAGTGCATAACACTTCTGTTTCACGGGATGATATCTGGCACTGCGGTGGTACCTACCTAGACGACTCAGTATCGAGTCTACCACCTAGTAAATCACACCTTTTAACTTAGGGAGATTGTTAAGGATTATCACTGAAAGGAAGCGTAGGCCGCTCTCCAGCCCTATGGACCGACGACTTCCGAAAGGTCGCTGGTGAAAACTTCTGCTACTGTTGAGGTTGAGGAGTGACTGATAAAAACTCCATAGTTTTGCCTTTTTTAAATGTGTTTGTTTTACGTGTTAAACATCAATTTACGTGCGTAAATACTATCACACCATTAAAAAAAATGTGATTCATACAATTTGGGGACTTTTCCCACGAGGGGCACGAGTTTACTCGTATGGGGTGTAGTATAGATTTTAGCCATCCACGGTCTAGTACGGATTGGCCGACTTCACGCACATCCATTGAATTTCTTCGAAGGTATGCGCCGGTTTCCTCAGAATGTTTTCCTTCACCGTTGGTGGGTTATTGGTGGAGCATTGGGGTGGATTGTTGCCTTCCAATCTGGTGTAGGTTATGAACGTTTATCCGACTCTCTTACGGTGAAGGAAAACATCGTAAGAAAACTGCGCACGCCTACGAAGAAATTCAAAAGTTGTACTTGAGGTCGGCCAATCCGCACTGGGCCCGCGTGGTTGACTACGGCCTATACACCCTTTACGGGTTGGCTCGTGCCACTCGGTAGGGGTGTTTAAATGGGCTAATGATGATGATGACTATTGTTCAAAGCTGAACGAAGATCTCCCTAATATGGACGCGTACCAATCCCAAGGCGTGTTAATTACACCTTAACCGATAACCAACCAGATGGACCGGTTTATCTGGTTGGGATGCTATTCGAGAATATTTCCGTCCCATTGTTACATTGGTATTCTAGTATACTACTTGCGCAGTAGGACCCACTTACTATCGAATCGATTGTCCGTTCGTTGCGAAGTTTTATTCCCCGAATATGCTTCGTGAATGGATCGAGTAAGCGTTATTGCATTTTGATGAAACGATTGTGAGAGACAACCCTTTCGATTAAAAGGGTATTACAGAAAAAGGCAAGTGCAGTTTCAACAGTCGCAGAGCGATCGTTTCTGACAGCTCTATTACGATAAAGTCGATGTTTCCGTCTAGTTATTGACAGGGGGCCGATTGTGGTGATGTTTTAAAGTCGTATACGATAGGAGAGGGGGAACTTTGATTTCCATCACAATTGATATTGGAACTGTGGTTTTGGTGCTTTATTATCATCTTTCATCAGCTCATTAAACGTCCCCACCGAGGGGCACGAGCCTGCCCTATAAGGTGATTAGGCTTAAGTCGTCCACGCGGGCCCAGTGCGGGTTGGACGACTTCACACGCAACCTTCGAATTTCTTCGCAGGCGTGCATGAAGGTTTCCTCACTTTGTTTTCCTTCACCGTAAGAGCGTCGGATAACACACATATTTTCGAAAATTCGAAAACACATTGGTACGTGTCGGGATTTGAACCTCAGCTCTTCCGGTAAGAAGGCGACAGTCCACACTATTGAGCCACCGACGCTCTTATCATCTTAATCAGCACAGGTCTTTTCGTGCTGTATAGCTATGGGAAGTATAGGCCATAAACCTAACCCACCACGCTGGCTCAGTACTAATTGTGGTTGTTTACGACTAACATCCTAAGATTGTGGTATTTTCTCATAAAATAATATTTCATTTGACAAGATTTCTCGCTTTCTCGCGTAACAGATTGATGGTCATGAAAGTTGAGATATGCTAATGGTTGTTAATCGGATGGGTAAACAAAAAAAAAATTGAAAACCTCACGCTTCGGATGACTACTGTTCTTGGCCTCTATTATCTTAGGGTGGTTGATCTCATCACCTACTAATACGAAATGGCCGCGAAACGTGAAGCCAAAACCTTTCGCAGGAGGCCCATCCCTCTAGTGGGAAGGTATTGGCTGGTTGATTGAATTCCGTTCCAAAGCATGGCTCTACAATACTTATTTGTGTGTTATCGATATTGATATCTGTTCTATTTTGATTTCTGTTTCTACATCACGTTTAAAATTTTCAATTCATCTAGTTATTCGTATATTAGAGCGTCGGTGGCTCAATGGTGTGGACTGTCGCCTTCCTACCTGGAGGGCTGAGGTTCAAATCCCGACACGTACCAATGTGTTTTCGAATTTTCGATAATATATGTACGTTATTCGACGCTCTTACGGTGAAGGAAAACATCGTGAGGAAACCTTCATGCACACCTGCGAAGAGATTCGAATTGGACGACTAAGGCCTAATCACCCTATACGGGTAGGCTCGTGCCCCTCCGTGGGGACGTATAATGAGCTGATGATGATGATGTATAATATTTTGACCTTGCTGATCCCTACAAAATTTACCAAGCGTTTTCTGTGACCCCCAAAGATCTTATCCATTGTCTAGTCGTATATAGAGATTAGGTTTTGTGATAAGACCTACTCCTGAAAATTTATTTGTTCGAACACGTCGTTCTATTTGCCCTTTAATTTATAGCCCTCGGGGTTTATTGAAAACGTTTTTACAATATACGAAAATAAAAGTTGCAACGTAACGCTTACGCTAGATATTTAAGTTATTAGAAACTTAATATATACTTTTCGGTGAATATTTACACACATAATAAAGAACACCCAATTGTTTGAGAGATTCGATTGTGCTACTCAAACACAAGTACTTACATAAAAGAAATTTTATTTTTTTTAAAGTACGATCGTTCATAGTTTTTTAACTTTTTTAAAAAATATAAGCATGTTGACTTGACAGTTCGAAAGAGCCGTAGCGGTGGGGTTTTGCCCAATTCCTACAAGACCTTGCTGTGTAGGAACATCAATATAGGCATGATGCCACAGATTTCCCAATACAGGAGATGGGGCAAGCCGCGTTTAAAGTGCGACAACTGTAAGCTCAACGAGCATACACTGGCTACCAGTTTACGCTCTGTGAGACGAGTCAAGACTCCATATTAAGAAATTAACGTTTTTTTCCAAATGCCATCCTGTGCAATTGTAACATGCCATCATCGCAATGAATCAGTAAATTTCCAAGAAATATAATAACTTTTCACAGGTAAGAACCGAAAAGAAATTGCGACACTGGGACTGCCTATAAACTTGGCGGCTTGTCCAGTCTAATGTATATTCTGATGTCTGTGCATGATGCAGTCATCATCACGAGATCATCAAGATCAAGATGATCATCAAGATGGGATTCCATGACCCAGTGGTCATGGAATCGCAATCCATCAATAATAATAATAATAATATAATAATAATTCTTTATTTTATAGATAACATTGATCCATTTATGGTTAGTAACAAAAAAGAACTTAAAAATATGTTAGTATCATCAGTTTGAGTTGAAAACATAAATTACAAATTAAAAGGATACTTATAAATTGGCAATGGCAAAAAGGTTCGATTATAATAAAATTGCAAAAAAAAAAAAAAAAATTGATAAAATTAAAATTGATATAAATGTAAAAATAAATATTTAAAATTCTAATCATGTCAAATTATGAAATTACAATGTCAAAGGTTATTCATTAGTGATTATATTAAATGTTACAACTCAATGGGCCCGGTTTCAAACAATATATAAAATGTTTTACGATAGGAGAGTCATATCTCTCCGCGACGGTCTTTAGGATACTGTTGGGGCTGGTTCGTACTCTCTCCAGCAACGAGGCTGTTTTCTTACGTATGACAGCATGAAAGCCATCAGTATGCGACTGAGCAAACATCTCCGACGCACTGCAGTAGCGAGGCAGCCCCAACACTGCCCTGAACCCGTTATTGTATTGCACACGCAGGACATCTAACGATCTTTTAGTGCAGCTAGTCCACAGGTTGCTCGTGTATAAACTTTGGCAGTAAGCTTTAAATAGCGTGATTTTCACTTGATCCGAGCAGCGAGCAAATCTGCGGGCCAGCATATTACACCTGACCGCTAGCGCCCTCCGCTCTCTCTCAATATCTACATGATCCCTAAGGTCGTCTGTAACATAGTGACCCAGGTACTTAAATTGATAAACCCTGTTTAGCTTTGATCCGTTCAGAACGAGCTCCGGTACTTCACTGGGACACTTACCTGCGGCCTTAAAAACCATGTACTCGCTCTTTTTGACATTATAACTGAGCCCATGAGTATGAGCATATTGCTCACAAACGCTTATCATTTTCCTAAGAGCACCCATCGTCGGAGCCAGCAGCACCATGTCATCTGCATAACTAATGTTATTGATGCACACATCATCAATCCAGCAGCCAACACGCATGCTACTGAGGGCGACGATGAGCTCATTTATATATAAGTTGAAAAGCCTAGGCGACGTTCTCCCCCCCTGTCTTACACCACATTTCAACCCATACTCCTCCGAAAAAGCATTGGCCCATTTAACAGAGTTAAACTGGTTGGCATACCAATATTGTAGCAAACTTATCATCCCAGAATGTACACCCTGTCTCCTCAATTTTCCCCAAAGAAGATCATAGGATACGAGATCAAAAGCTCTGGAGAGATCAAGGAAACAAGCATAAATCGGAGTTTGTCGGTCTGTGTAGTACCGGACGGTATGCTTAAGGGCTAGGATTGCACTTTCAGTCGATAGTCCTGATTTAAAACCAAACTGTGCATCATGAGATCTTATATACTTATCTAGGTGAGAATCGAGCACACCATCCAGCACTTTGGCGGTAACTGTGGCTAATGAGATAGGCCTATAATTATTTGCATCCGAAATATCCCCCGTCCTATTCTTAACAATTGGAGTTACTATTGTTCTCATCAGGTCTCCAGGAAGATAAGAGTGGCTTAAGCAGAGCGAGAAGAGCATACTTAAAACTCTTGGAAGATGGACCCCAGCGTGCTTAAAATGTTCAATGCTAAGCCCATCATGCCCAGGTGACTTACCCCCCCGCATTTCGCTTATTACAGCTGCCACTTGCTTTGCAGAAAAACGGATGGGCTCATCATACCTAACAGACTCGGCATCGTCAACAGCGAGCGAGGAGCTGAGGGAGACTGAACACTGAAATGCTGCATAAACATGTCAGCTATGGCCTTAGGCTCACTACGCCCACCACACTCGAAGGCCTTCCCGGTTTCTTATTAAGTCTACCAGTACTTTTCCAAAATTTATCAAATTTATGTGATGCTCTCTGGGAGGCCAGTATGTCCATTTTAATCTGATCCTGATGCTTAATGCACCAGTCCAGTCGACTTTTAAAGATCTTACGAGCCTCACGCATCTGTTCATAAACAATACCCGACTGCGGCTTGTTATATGCCAACCAGCGTTTATATTTACACCTTGCCTCCAGTGCGCAGCACGAACATGCTTATTCCAACCTGCCACTTTTTTAACATTATTTTGACACACTAGCCTAGAGTCGATTCTAGCTGATGATGTCAGTATTGAAGCATTAGACAAAATATCAATAATACTTCCATACATCACATCAAGCACACACCTGTGCTGTAATGAACTACAGTTTGTGTCCCCACAATGTCTAAACTCTTCCGGAAAATGTATGTCCCTAAGTTCCTTGTTACATAAATAGTGATAATTCAATATTTGATCCGAGTCTCTCTCCCCCCAGGTTACATTACTCCTAGTTACATGAGGAGTATCAATTTTATCCCTAATTATATTTAAATCACATTCAATAAAAAGTGGCAGGTGATAATACAATCTCATCAGTTCATTATTGAACATAAGCCTCCCTTTAACTATCTACGTGACCTTAGCTCATATTAGGATATATTTCTTTAATATTAGCAATAATTTGACCATGAATATAAAATAATGTACCATTATGATTGCCGCAATCAATTCCGAGCAATTTTGTAGCCTTGAATACAGTTTACTTATTATTTCGGTGGCAAATGGCGAATGTAGACGTTGACTTAAATAAATATTTGATCTGAAGGAATGTCTGGGAGACTACTTACCTTGACAACCTCTTAACCGTAATAACTATTTGCTCTAAGTCTGGTATATTCGTTCAAAGTAGATAAGTTCGAATACTGAGCTAAGACAGATATAATCTTTTTGGCATATAATCTTTTTCCACGGTATCACCCGTGGTACATAATATTCTAGCGCATTAAAATATAACCTAAAATGTCTTCGTTAAGTCACGACAACATTACATTACCTTATCTCTAAATAAAAATGTTTTTTCGAAAATAAAATTAACCTAAATTTTTCTCATTACTCGTACATCAGCTACCTGGCGAAAAAGGTCCGTCCAAATCTGCCTAGCCATTTCAGTGATTACCAAGAACAAGCAGACAAGCGGTCAGAATGTAAGGTTGTGGCCAGTTGATGTAAATAAAAAGAGTACTCTGTGGAAAAACGATGTATTAATAATGTCTCTAATTGCTTATGACTACGCTTATAACATACAACTATCTATGTGTGGAGAGGCGCGGCACACATTAAGAAGAACACCAAAAATTTAAAGAATTGTCATTGATGGTCTTGCTTCGTATATTAATATAGTATTGGTGCCCGAACGGTCATAGTTAGTTAAAGCTCTAGCGTAGCTCAGTGCTTAAACTTGCTGATCTTTACATAAGTCCATCCCATTTTGCGTGATCCTGGTCCTCAATTTTCCTTATACAGCCTCCACCAGTGACCTTTTGCATGTCGTACCCGATGGTACGGTCGATACCTACCCAAGTCCATTGGACCTAGGGCATCCTATTTTCTCGGCAATAACTATCGAGCGCGTCCAGAATGGTGTTCGTTGTCAATCCAGCTAATCGTGATGGATACACGTCACTGTCCAATCCGTTAGACAACGGCTACAACCGGACGGGCCGGATCAAGGCCGGACGGCCGACCGGGTTAGCGGGCAGTAATCGCGTTTTTCGTTATGACATACCGGCTTTGCAGATTGACATGCAATAAACAAAAAAAAAATCGAATGGTTTCTAATCTTTTTTTTTTCTAGTTTTTTTAAGGTAATGGCCATGTGTATGTGAACAGATGTGAAAGCAGATTAGAATCGAGTTAGGGTGCGCGAAGGAGCCTTCCCGTGTGACGCAAAATTTGTTCTTGCGTCCGGCTCACCCTGGGCAATCTGCGTGGACAGTGTAGTCGGTAACGCGGATTGGCTGATTCAACAATTGTTTTTGTGAAAGAAAAAAAAAACTTTATTTGACAATAAAAGAAAACACTACATCTACAACATAAGATACAACTTATTATAAAAATGACAACGTTACATAACAAGAAAAAATAACAAGGAACGAAAAGTTATAACAATGAATAAGTAAAAAGGTAAAAATACATAACAATATAGAAAAGAATGATGATAAATGCAGTACTTTCCCGTGTCAAAAAGGACCCTGCCTCAGCAATGGCTGCCTTGCGTTGTTCAATATAACAAACAGACACCCCAATCTTATTAATATGTATAAATAAAATATTTGGTGCGTCTACTGCAGACAAATTTTTTAAAAGTACACATTTTTTTCTTAAACTATGCGCCCAAGTATATATTACAATAATAATCAAACATCATAAATTACAGCCTAAATGTCTACCAAAACAAAGCTTTTGCAATCTGCGCTTATTCAATTGTTGTATTTTCATTCAACATGTTTATTTTGTCAAAGAACTCGAATAAATAAGTTAGCAACTTATCAACCTACGGAACTTTGCTAATGAGACGTAATTACAATCAAGTAATTTGTGAAAGCGGCCCAATTTGGAACTTGAAAGTTAAACAAGACGACATCCGAAATAAAGTTTGTTTTGTGCCGGAAAAGAAAATCCGGGTGAGAGCGATTCAAGGGCATTCCTTTACAATATTTTGTGTACTATGGTCTTTTTTAAAACGCTTTGTTTTATGTAACCCATATTGGATTCTTAAAACATTTCTGATTATCTTATAAAGTAGATACAGCTTGATAATTGAATCATAGGAATCATCTGGGTATACCTTCAGCCCAGTACACCATCTGAACCAAAGTTGAACAACCTTAAGCACATGAACGAAATTTTCATGTAGTTACTACTAGATATATCGTCAGCTAATTCAGATTCTATTCAGTCATCGCTTAACTTGCTCTTTGATGGTGAAAATTGTCTTTGTTTTTAGTATATTTATTTATTTGTGTAAAGCATACAGCTATTTACCCGTATAGGCCTAATCACTCACGGGTAGGCTCGTGCCCTCGGTGGGGACGTTTAATGAGCTGATGATGATGATACAGCTATTTATTATTTATGAAACATTGTTCGCCGTATTCTGCAAGACAAATACTGAATATACATTTTGCCGAAAAATTATGCAACAATATCCATACTAAATTTTACATAGTTATCACGGTCGCCGCCGCGACGGCGGCCGAAACAGCTAAACTACTAAAAGTACACTCTACAAATCGACAACCGAGGTTCCGCCCCGCCGGGGGCCATCGTCGCGTGTCCTGTAGGTTCGCAAGTCCTATTCGCGTAACCGCATGTACCGGGCCGTTTTCTCCCCAAACATATGTTAGGCTACCAACCCCCCCCCCCGCAACGCCTAGCGAGGTTCGAGTCCGTTCGGGGACGCCCTTAGGCTCGTTATGTAAATATTTAGGCTGAGAGCATCTGCGCTCGCCACTTGCCCGGTGAAGCTGTAAAGGCCATCTGCGGCCAACAGCAGTAGTCAGTTCGAAAAAAAAAAAACACTAAATTCATAAAAAAGCAAAAATAATGACAAAGCAAGCAGTTATTTAAGAGAATAAACTGATCCATCTTGCAATATTTTGAATATCAACTCGACTCGACTTGAAATACAAAGAGATTGGTACAAAGGCATGACATCCAACCTACCCCTGGGTCCATTCGTGCACTATTCTTAACTTTTTTATTCTAAAACACATTTACCTTTGACAAATAAGAGATAGACTTTGATGAAAGCATACATGTTTCTGATTATGATACTATGTTTATACATGCGAATGGTTATAAAAGTATTTATTCCTTTAGTTTTGAGAGTCTATATATAAAACTTTTCAACCTTACCTTTGAATTGTAAATGTAGTAAAATAAAGATGATCCAAAAGCTTTCATCTTGTCCCCGAAATTAATGTGTATTTTTAAGTAATAAAGTACTTAAATTTGCTTTGAATTGTAAGATGTTTTAAAGCTACAGTTCATTGCCTTATCCAAATAAATTTGATCGAAATATTTTCACATTTTTATAAATATGGTGAACAAACTCACAATTATAAATTACCTTTTCAATAAAAACTAATCATTAAGATTCCAAATAAATATTCTAAAGAAGTCGGAAATAATTTCATCATCGTCATTAAAGCCTAAACTGTCCACTGCTGAACGAAGGCCTCCCCTAATGACTTCCACGCGGCCGATCCCTTGCAGTTGACATCCATCTGCTACCCGCCACCTAAACCAGGTCATTTCATTTAAAGAGTTTCAGAAGTGAATAATCCTTGAATTGTAACACAAGTAAAGCTTTTGAGTGCTATCTGATTAAAAATACTTAAGAATATTGTCAAAATCAAGCATGTGTCATCTTATTTGGCACAAAATGTTCCATTCAAAGTAACCATTTCAATATACTCATAAATTCAAAGCATAAGTCGCACTTCTTCATTTCTTTTCCATTTATGCAGTTAGATTGCCGATCTCCCATCTTATCATAAATAATAATGACAGCCCTGGTTTTCCCTTATTTAAAACGTTCAAGGTATTATATGTATATAGCTTAATGATTTATTTTTTAATTTTGGCATTGACATTTATTTATATCTTATATATTTATCTTGTACTGGTAAATAATTTGAATGTGTGTGTTTACTTATATATATGTTCTGAAACTGAGATATAAAATACCCGTAGATATTACTGTCATAGCGAGAGAATTTGTCAGAGCTTGGGTACCAATAGTAAATAGCGACAGTAAAAAAATTACTGACCTCACTAAAATATGTAAATCAAAACACACGCACAATCCGACGGAGCCAATGTTGATCCCTTTTGAATTTATAACGAACTTTCTCGGGACGAATTGAGAAAAAACTGCGCGCATAAATATACGATGGCATTCGACCTTTCAAGGGTCAAGTTTGGACCTTTCTTGATCTGTTACTTTGATTACGTTGGGCCCGCTGATAAATATGATTGGTTAAATTTATTAAATTGATGCTATAAATAAAACATATAACTTTTATATCATTATCATTACTGGACCTCCTCTTATGATTTACACGCGGGCTGATCCCCAGCTGACCTTACCTGACCTAGGTATCGTTCCATTTAGTTAGTCGGCCAACGCTAATTTTCCCTTTTATTATATTGATCACAAAGATATATTGTTCTTATTCATCATCATCGCTCATTAAACGTCCCCACCGGGGGGCACGAGCCTACCCGTATAGGGTGCTTAGGCCTTAGTCGTCCACGTGGGTCCAGACCGAGTTAAATGTGTGTTTCTAAATATAAGTCCCTGATGCCTGTAACAAAGGTTTTCCTATCACAGGCAACTTTTATATATAAGAAATAAAATATTGTAAATCGGTGACCAGTATGTAAGTAGTTAAAAATTATGATTAAGTTTTATATTGAAAAATGAAAATTAAAACTAAATGGTTACTGGATTCACAGTAAAAGCCATTTCACTTAAAGTTAAACAAACATGTTAAAAGAACAATGCACTAAGTCAGTCTTATTTATTCAAAACTTAAAAAATAGTTCTTCATGCTTCTCACATTTATTTAGGACACGTTACTTCTCACTCACAGAATGTTAGTTTAGGACGTTGTATATGCGTATACTCGATAGATTCGGTATATATAAGAGTTTGTGAAAACTATTCAGTCCCTAAGGTTTTTGTGTCGAGCAAAATCGACGACCGTGTTACGTCTGACATATTGCTAAAGTACTCTGTTCAAATGGCCTAATAATATTGTTCGATCAATCTTTTATTTTTGTTTAGATAGCCAATAAATGAGAAGTAACTTTTGCACGACAGGGTTCTGTAGTCACAACCGTACTAGCAACCGATTCCATAACTTTTGAAGTACTAAACTCCAAGAGTTGTGAAATTAGTACCTTATCATCATGTTTAGCTCATTAAAGCAGGCAACGCATTTCAGTGCCCTTTGGTATTACAAATGTACATGAGCGTCAGTGTCATTTAACATCAGATGAGCCGTTTGCTCGTTTTCCTGCTACAGCATAAAAAAGCTTCCCCGCCGAGGAAGACGAGCCTACTCGTATAGGGTATAGGTTGTAGTCATCCGCGCGAGCCCAGTGCAGGCCACCTTCACGCGCAACCTTTGAATCTCATCGTAGGCGTGTGCATGATTTCAACCTGCACCCTCCAGTTCGAAAGGCAACAGTTCACACCCGTGAAATGCCGACGCTCTTAAATCAGTACCTACTCAGTGATTAACATGTTATTGTTTTTAGAATTTGAGTTCTCTATTTATAACAAATCACACAGCAGAGTTCCTGCTGTTGTTGCTATTTCTTATAATAAGTACTACCATATCTTAACCTGCCTGCCAACCGCTTAGAATATAGCATGGTGTTTATTTTTTGTAAGAAGGTCTAAAGTCCAGTTGTAGACTGCAAAAGAAAGTAAAATATTCCATTAAAAGCCTCTGGCAGTCCAGATTAGGAATTTAAAGTACCTACATGCCACGTATAGCCTTTTTAATAAGGTTTGTCATCATCATCATCATCATCAGCTTATTAAACGTCCCCACCGAGGGGCTGGAGCCTACCCGTATAGGGTGATTAGGCCTTAGTCGTCCACGCGGGCCCAGTGCGGATTGGACAACTTCACACACAACCTTCGAATCTCTTCGCAGGCGTGCATGAAGGTTTCCTCACGATGTTTTCCTTCACCGTATGAGCGTCGGATAACGTACATATATTTTCGAAAATTCGAAAATACATTGGTACGTGTCGGCATTTGAACCACAGCCCTCCCGGTAGGAAGGCGACAGTCCACACCACTGAGCCACCGACGCTCACGCTTACAATAAGGTTTGTAATATGGTTTAATTGCCATTAAACCATATTACAAACCTAATTTTTAAAACAACCTTAATTGCCCTTTCATAAACAAACACTTCGGTTATTATTGGAAAGTGAGACGGAACTTTGCTCAGTGCGTAATTAACTGGAGAAAAAAATTGTTAATACGCAAGTCAGGGGTTTTTGCTTCCCGGGACGAGAGGGAGTGCGCATGCGCGCCGCCCGGTGCCCGGGGTTGGAGTAAGTGATGAGAGTTTGATCTTATATAATAATTTGATATGGTAATAATAGAGAGCGTTGGTGGCTTTAGGTGTGACTGATCTGGAGGGTGCAGGTTTAAATCCCGCCGCGTGCTAATGTGCTTTCGATATTTTGAAAATATATGTACCTTTTTCCGACACTCTTACCGTTAAGGGAAATATCGTAAGGAAACCGCGTACGCCTATGAAGAAATTTAAAAGTTGTGTGTGAGTTCAACCAATCTGCACCGGACCCGTCTGGATGACTAAGGCCCATACCCTTACGGGTGGGATCGTGCCCCTCGGTGGGAATGTATAATGAGCTGAGATGTAAATATTGGCTGGCTGGGCCGCGGTCCTAGTTTATTGCGGTCCGTGTAGACGGAAGACTCGGATCGAACCTGGAACCCTTAGTGTGATGTCTTATATCTCAATAATTTCACTATAGATCCTCAGATATTTGAATCGCTGCCACTTGTGCCTTACACCATTATTCGGTTGAAAGAAATAAGCGAGACAGCATCATATTGTTGGCTCTTTTCCCGAATTTTGCAGTGTTAATCGTCGGATGTGCAATAATTTTTGTACAGAAAAACGTGTGAACTCCATCTTAGAACACACACTCTTTATTACGGCGTAATTTACTAAATGGTTGAGCTTTGCGGAGCAAAAAGCTGTGCAGTTTTTTCGCCTTTGAGCATTTATACGATGTTTTCTTAAGCTGTTTACGAAATGTTCGTATTGGATGTTGCTTTCATAGTAGGTAAAGTTACGTTGAATAGTTACATTTCTGGGATTCCAAAAATTACATAACAGGTTTGTGCAAAGTACTTCTTCGTTATTTCATATTGTGGGATTTAGGCTTCGTTATATTTTTGTCTTGACGCCTAGATTGAATAAAGTTATTTCGTCTTTGAATTTGAGAAGTATTATGTTTTCCAATTTTGGAAAAAATAATGTAATATTTCCGTTTATTTCTTAATCGAGGAATATTGTGCTGCGAACTTGTTTTACCTGGCCAATATTTTTAGAATTCAGGGATGTCAGAGTAAATAACCTGTGTGAAAATGTGGACTGCATATAAAAATTGCTAAATAAATCAGACCGCATTAACTGCGTCTTAAAATTAAGTTATTACAACAAAAGCTTTTAAGCGGTTTTGATAAAAGCCTTTTGAAATGCCAGTCACAAAGTAAAGCAAAAAGTGCCGAAGAAGATATCGCCTTGAGTACTTCAAACAATAACATAAATCATTATTAAAATCTTTTAGTTGGAAATTAAAATGAAACTTCGAGAATTCAACATTGGGCGGAGAATAGAATAATGGATAGAATTTAAAGTTTTTACGTACCATTCGTCTTTGAAACAAACTACCCACTTTATATACAACTTTAAAGCTTAAATATTTCATGGAGCTTAGAATTATTTATTTGGCTAGCGCAAATAGTGATGTTTATAATGATCGGGATTACTGTATATTCGCGAACAGCTTTGTTATGTTCGTATTTTGAATAAAGTTTGGGGAATTATTACAGTTCATATCTATCACAGCTTTATTATAATTGCAATTGAAAAATTAGCTTACACTTGTAACTTATATGGTTCTCGTTAACATTTGATTAATTCTATATTGTAACGTTATTAAATATTTATTTATTCAACAGGCCAAACCACTGAAGCGCTTTTTTTTTCAAAGCATCAAAATCATTTTTTAGTTTAGTATTTAAATCGTTTTTATTATATTTTTGTATATTTTTTTGACGTTCATAAGTGCTTTTTGTAAGCCTGATTTGAAATAAATGTTTTTGACTTTGACTTTAAATTATTCTAATGAAACTTATTTATGTTATTACTTAATAAAAGTGTTGCGCCATTATTTATAGAAATAATTGTTGTTATAACTACGTATCTTATTGTAATTGAATTGAGAAATAAAGTTTATTTAAACGTAAACCTAATGTTTCAATTACAAGAAGTGGTTTATATACTTCCTAGGAGCAGAAAATAGGACAAATCAGTGTTAAGCAGCGGACTGGCGATAGGTTAATGATAATATTATTTTAAACCAATATAATATATATTAAGGGACGTTTAAAGTCGTACAACCAATTTGACATTGTCCAGATTTTATAACTACCTTATTAGTATAAAAATTAGGCTTCAAATTTAGCACACCGAAGAGATAATCCACTTACAATGAGTTTTATTGCTTAAGTCGTAAAACTTAGTACACTGAATACATGATAAAGTAACACTGAAACAATTTAGTTTATTGCTAGCTCACTTTATGGGTACTCTAGTGGTATTTTAATGGAAGTATGTGTGTTTATATTTAAGCGAGGATAATAAATTATGTAATTCGACCATTCCATACTTCGGAGGGTAAGTTAAGCCGTTGGCTTCGGCTACTATTTTTACTACTACAATGACGTCAACATCTTCCAATGAGCACTGGGCCCGCGTGGTTGGGTACGACCCAAACTCCCCATAGCTGTGCTTTGTGGGAAAGTCGTGCTAAAAGTCGTTTGTAGAGGTTGGAAGTGGAGAGCCGGAATGATTTTCGCAAAACGCGGGAGACATATGCCCAGCAGTAGATTACAAAATTTTCATGAGAAAAAGAGAAATGAAAATCATTATTTAAAATAAATTATATGATAATGATGGCAAAGTGAATACATACACTCGCAAAAATATCCCAAACATATTATTCTATCAAAGTTTAATCAAACAATGGCGACCCATTTGGTATAGCGATTGAGATATCGGCTGCTACAACGAGGGTTCCGGGTTCGATCCCCGGGTCATGCACACAAACATTTGTGTGCATGAAATATCTGTTTGTAATGGTCTGGCTGTTCTATGTATAATATTATGTATTTACAAATCAAATATATATAAGTATGTATATTGTTATAGTACCCATAATACAGGCTTCACGCTAAACTTGAGGCTAGATGGTGCTGTGTGAATGTCAGTGGATATTTGTTTATTATTTAATGGTCAAAACAAAACGGTCGGTCATCTAAGCTTAAAAGATAAATCGCATACCAAGAACTTAGAGAGCGTTCTTGGAAAGGTTGATATGCCAATTACACTTTGCAACTTTAACTTATTTATCATAAGCTCGTGAACTGGCCCGAAACATTTTGAAATGTATTGTTAATTGAATTACACCATCAGCATTTAAATCACTTACATTATGATACAAATTGAATTGCATTAGCGTAATTGGCTTTATCAAAATTTCGTGTTCAGTGGAATTGGTGTTGATTAGTACGAAAATAAACATTTGTTATTAAACTAATTATACTTGGCGTACACAAACATAATTATAAGTCATATACTTGAATGATGTATTATTGGAAACAATATGATTTGTTAAGGAATAATATTTTTGACAATATTTACCAGACATATAATAAAACTTTGCGTACATAAACGTAATTATAAAACATATACTTGAATGATGTATTATTGGAAACTTTATGGTTTGTTAAGGAATAATATTTTTGACAATATTTACCAGAAATAAAGGTTAGAGTTATGCTGTTTGGGAAACAATAATGTAATGTACAATTTTATATAATACTTAATTTTATAAGTACAGCTAGTAACAGGTTTTCCTTAACAGAGACGTCTTCGGTTAGGCTCTTGCAAGTTCTCGTTCCATCAGATCGAAGGGAGTCATACGCTACGCTTGCCAACACACGGTCTCCACTCCAGAACTCGTCAGCTCCAATGGCCATCGGTTCTGCGACATACGTACTACTTGCATTAGACATGACATGAGACAGTAATATTTTTTTTTACATTACTAACCAGACCGAAAAAATGCTGAGTGACAGACTTGTGGAGCCGGTATAGGCTTTTGATAAACAGCTTAGAAGAAATTCAAACGGACAACGGGTACAATGCTAACTTATACTCCATAGGTATTGCTAGGCTTAGTCCACAGGATTAGCGAGTTGACGTCGAAGTGGGTCGGGCACATAGTGCGTAGAACGGATGGCCGATGGGGCGGTAAGGTTCTCGAGTGGCGTCCTCGTAACGGAAGCGCAGGCCGACCCCCTACCAGAGGGACGGATGACCTGAAGGTGGCGGGTAGCAGATGGATGTCAACTGCTAGGAATCGGCCCGCGTGGAAATCATCAGGAGAGGCCTTTGTTTAGCATAATCTACCTCGAATTCGCACTAACTTCAACAGTGGACTGGACTGGCTGGTGATTAAATTACACACACACAAACACAAGAACACACATACACGTGCACACACACATACAAGCACGCACGCACACACACACAACACACGCACACACACACACACACGCACGCACACACACACACACGCGTGCACACACACACACACACACACACACACACACACACACACACACACACATACATCGCCATAGAGTTCCAAAAGCAAGTTTGCAAAATGCGTACTAAACAACAAATACATAAAGGTACTTGTAAATATTATTCAGTCCTAAATTCAGCAAGCTTGAACTATTTGAAGAAAGAGATAAAAGAAAGACAATAATACATCTATATACTTTGTATGTATATACCTACACTGAAAACATATAAAAGGTATGGTTATACTTACAAAAGTTTGTACGGCACTTGAGTCCAACGTGTGTGGTAGCTGACTTATCTACCCTAACTCTACAAAGATCGTCTCAAAATACTTTTCTTTTAATACGAAAATATTTTCATAATATAGATGATAATTATTTTAATGTTTCTAATTATTCAAAGCGTAAGTCACCCTTTTCGGGTGAACAGACTTGGGAAAGGTCGTAAGTAGTGGGTGTCCAAGGAAAGCGAAGGGCAGAGAGGATAGCTTGCGCATAATTTGGAAAATGTATGTCTGGACATACATTTTCCAAATTATGAAAAATAATGAAACATAATCCGTTTGAGCCACAGATTTCCCAATACAGGAGATGGGGCAAGCCGCGTTTAAAGTGCGACAAATGTAAGCTCAACGAGCATACACTGGCTACCAGTTTACGCTCTGTGAGACGAGTCAAGACGCACGAATATTAGAAGAAATTACCGTTTATTTCCAAAATGCCATCCTGTGCAATTGTAACATGCCATCATCGCAATGAATCAGTAAATTTTCCAAAAAAATATAATAACTTTTCACAGGTAAGAACCGAAAAGAAATTGCGACCTGGGACTGCCTAAACTTGGCGGCTTGTCCAGTCTAATGTATATTCTGATGTCTGTGGTTTCAGCTATGCAAAGCGTACCGTTTTCGAGATAATGTTACACGTTTTCTGTTTTGGTTATGTGTTATCGAGTGGCGTCTAAGTAGGTAACGCAAGGGAATGCATAAGTCAACCCCGAACTGATGACCTGGTTAAGGTTGCGGGTAGCATTTGGGTGTCGATTGGTAGGGATGTGTCCGTGAAAGGAGTAGTGGGGCCGTCATTCGGAAGTGGACTTTTTTGTCTTCATGATGATGATTTGGCTTTGTTTCGATGTCGATCTAGTTAATTCATAGTAATTAGTTGTAAAGTAACTTTATAAAGTCATGGTACAGGGACAATTTTATTTAAAACAAAGACTTTAATGATAACATAATACCCATTTATTATCCACGTGTATACGAGGACCATATTGCTTATCTGATGTAACATATGCAGGTTATACGAAATATAAAATTGAAGTTTATTTAAACATAAAAATATAGCTATTTCAATGTAAAGCAAAGGCTATCGTAAAATCTTATCTAAAAGATAAATGCATCCAAATTGTACAAGGCTATCCAATAGAAAGAATGCGAAATGCTTATTGTAATGTTAAACCTAAACACAGCGGCGCGGCGCGGGGGGGAGCTACGGCAGTCATAGCGCGCGCGTAGTCCGTAGCACACGCCACGCGTGCTACGAGTGCTACAACCGTAGCCGTGTCCGAGCCGTATTATAACTGTAAACGCGCTGTGATTTATCACAAACGTGAAAAAAGTGAGACAGTGTTGTGTGAGTGATCTCTTGTGGATGTTAACATTTTGAAGGTAAATGTTTTTCTCATAAATGACCTGTTCGAGATGTTGTTTGGTAATTGATTGAGCTTGCGTCCGAGAGCTCTCAGTTTTGAAGGTCGAATCTGATTTTGAGAACGCTTCAGGTGAGTTTCTAACTAGTTGGGAGTATGTTTTGAGTATGAATTAACATGTATACGAAAACTTTGAGAAACATATGCCAACTTAAATTTCGGGATATAGGTTATGCTACACCCATTTTGGTTAAATCTTTGCAATTGACATGTGTATATTAAATTGGTATTTGCCAAGTACAATAAAATGCAATGCTAGTTAAAAACCGACGTCGACACAAACAAGACTCAACATATTAAATTTCATAAACATAATTTACCGCACTATCTCTAATGTTAGAAGATCCTGATTAAACATTACAAAATACCGACTTGATTTAATTTTGTAATAAGTTATTATCATTATTTTGTCCTCAATATTATCACATGACTCTGATTTTTTTTTGGCCACTAAACAATAAGTAGAACTTGTATAACAATTTTACACGATCAATATATTTTTACGAAAATAAAGTTCAAAAGACTTAACAATAAAGCCAAATACTAATATAACTCTGAGACAGGATCTCTACAGGTTGTTACTAAGATCCTTTTTAATATAATAATAACTCCGATTTCCATAAAAGCTTATCTAAAAAAAAGCTTCAGTATTCATTGCTTATTCCAGATGTTTAAGAATTCCGGGACCGTACCCGTACCGAAAATGAAGTTAAATATTTCTTTTATAACACAGCTCTTGAACAGTCGTCTTTAAATTAATATATGAGTAAAGTGACGATATTTGGCACTTACAAATATTTTAATAAAATAGTTAAATAGTCTAATGCGTATTATATCCCTTTGTAAAAACCTGAAATTGCGTAGCAAGTAGGAAACAATAATTATTTTGTCATTCATTCAAACATCACTCAATTACTTATTGATTTCAAAGGTGACCTAATATTTTAACGAAGATAACAATTTGTAAACAAGACTATATGAATTTTTAAATCGAGTTTTCAGTAATACTAAATCCTAGGCTCTGACCAACAAACCATTTATTTATTTGAGGTTCCAGTCTAAAACTATAATATAGCCATAGCCATTTTGATATTGCAAAATAAAAAAATATACTGTCGTTGAGATATCTATTGGCCGAAAGTTGTCACTCAGTGATAGCACTTATCCGTTAGGCTGTTTGGCCACGATTAAGGTCTCGCAAATAATATTTTGTATTGTTTATCTGCTAAATATTCGAGCGGATGAAAAAGGAAACTTGTGAAGTGCGTTTATTCTTAACAAATCTTGCTACCGAAATATGAAAAATGGCCAATCAATGTTTAGGTTAAATTGTCCAATTGTAAAAAATACACCCTATTTACTTTGTATTGACTACAAATTTCCCAAGTATTTAAAAAGATAGCATGTATCCCCATTTCAACAAGACATTGAGAACGTAACATTTTTCATTTAATTTAAATTTTGACCTTAACGCGTCATAGAAAGAGAACAACATCAAAAGCAAGAGTACACTACTATGTCATTATGACATAAAGCGAATGAATGAAAATTCTGCACAACTGACGCGATAAACTTGCCGCGGACACCTTTTGAGTGAGATTGTGCATATACTTAGTTAGTTTATTGTTATTTATATATTTGTAATAGCCATGATGACTGGGTCCTGAAATCGTAAGAACTATTTCATATTATTACAAATCTGGGTTAAATATAACGATGTGCTTACTCTCAGCTCGAAAACTCATGTTATATGAATTTTAATAGTCTTCTTAGTTAGATGGGCAAGTTCATTTTTAAAGAACATTAATTGTTAAAAATTTGTTTACAAAAGGATAACACATACAATTTAAAACAACTTTTGCTATGAAACCGTTTTTGTAAACGCAACATTTAATATAGTTGTAGTACAAAATTCACAAACTATGCGTACTAATTACTGATGCGTGACGTCATAACTAGGTAGCCATTTGTATGAAGCGTTTTTGGGAAAGTCCATTAATGTGTTTTTAGAATTGGAAAATCTCTGTGAGTTTTAATGTTAACGGAGTAATTTTTTTACCAATGTTTTTATTATTATGCGGTCCATCGATATAATATCAGAAAAAAAATTGTCATCATCCCTATTATATATTTATATTTAATATTTTTTAAGGTAAAACCTCCTCAGGAAAAAATGTTATAGTTATTATAACTTTGAGAAAACGTTGAGCCCGACAGTGACGGATCAGTTTTTGGGATATCCTCTATCTAACCCGAACGGAATTACGGTGGTATGACGTAACAAACAACCCAGCGGGCAGGTAGGATTGGTAACGTTCCATTATATGTTATTGCTAATATTTGTGTTGCCACAATATTATATATGTATCGTACGAACTATAATATTATATTATATACTTACTATAGTATTAGCATTTGGATAAAATATTTTTTTGGTTAACAAATATATCATGCCACTCTTTGGAGTTGTGTTATTCTAAATTTCATCAAACACGTACATTCACAACACGTAAATGTCATGTGTTTTTTATTAGTATTATTGAACTCAATTGCAAGTCACCATAGGAACTGTATCTTGAGTAACTTTTTAAAATAAAAAATGTTCTCAATTATTGGTATTCTTATTTATTATAGCTTATTTTTGGATATTAATACAATAAAAATATTGATACTGATTTCATTAAATCAAGACACTTTTAAGCCAATACTAAATCAAATGAATTTTACTTTGAATTCACCACTGGTTTGGAGTATAAATTTTACTGACAAGAATGTAGCAATGAATTTTAGTGCTGAAAAAAAAAGTTCACTGTAAGCTCATTCTTCCATCTGTACCGATTTGAGGGGACTTGCATGGAAAATATTGGAGAAAGCCTACTCGTATGTCCAGCAGTGTACGTCAAATGCCTGAAATGATGAGCTCTTTCTTGAAAAATATATTTTACTTTAAATATGCTCAAAGTGATAGCGTCGGTGGCTCAATGGTGTGGACTGTCGCCTTCCTACCGGGAGGGCTGAGTTCAAATCCCGACACGTACCAATGTATTATCGAATTTTTGAAAATAAATGTACGTTATCCGACGCTCTTACGGTGAAGGAAAACATCGTGAGGAAACCTTCATGCACATTTGCGAAGAGATTCGAAGATTATGTGTGAAGTCGTCCAATCCGCACTTGGCCCGCGTGGACGACTAAGGCCTAATCACCCTATACTGGTAGGCTCGTGCCCCTCGGTGGGGACGATTAATGAGCTGATACTACTGATGATGATCAAAGTAACGTAAACCAACTTTGTGGAATTGTATTCAATATTTAGAGATTTACCATAAAATAATTATCTAAGATTCACAAGCTTGCCTAACTCCTAGTTTTAATATTATATTATTCGCTTTAGTTTTTTAATAAATAAAAAAGTATTTAATCAGGGAGTCGTTGTTGGCTCAATGGTTTGACCTGTTTCCTTTCGATCTGGAGGGTGCAGGTTCAAATACGGCCACGTTCTAATGTCCTTTCGAATCAATTATAATATTCTTGACAGGATTTTTTAAGCTGCCCATCACCGTTACATTCAACAAGATATTTTTTTATGTTACTACATGAACAGGACGGTCAGGAAGCTTGCCTGATGGTAAGTGATACGTCTGACCATAACAGAGCGACATTGAAGGAGACCAACAACTGATAGAGAGTTATTATTCTCTACCAATGTCGCACAGCTTGTCACCCGAGACAACAGATTTAAGGTCTCTTATACCCGGTAATTTCACTAGCTACAGTACCCTCATTCCGAAACACAAACGTGCATAACACTCCTGTTTCACGGGATGATATCTGGCACTGCGGTGGAACCTATCTAGACGACTCAGTATCCAGTCTACCTAGTATTAATTATATATCATGAAAACGCATTTCGTCTGGTTACGCGATCGGCGAAGGTCATTCTATATACGGATCCTGTACTAATAGGTCCATGGTTACTGACTTATTTCATGAAAAATATATGGCTTTGTGTTGTTACCAGAGAATTTATTAATTATAGTCTAACAATAAAAACAATTTAAAAAGAAAAACTAAGCAGAGAAACGTCGCGGTTACAAACAGCTTTCAATACCTACATCAAAGTGATTTCCTTTGGGTCAATAACCCTCGTCAATGTGTGCTGTCAATATCAGAGAGTTGTTTAATAGAGTTAAATAAATTGTAAAACAAATCAATATCTACTGATTTATACGCAGCGCCATCTATTCTTAATTACTTTAAGGAGCGTGTACCGCAGGATATTAAATAAATAAATACCCACTGACATTCACAGCGTTATCTAGCCCCAAGTTAAGCGTGAAGCTTGTATTATGGGTATAAAACAACGAATAGGTATGTTACCTATATACATTTTTTTTGTAAATACATACATATTATGCATAGAACCACCCAGACTATTACAAACAGATATACTCATGCTCACAAATGTTTCCACTGCCCGGGGATCGAACCCGGAACTCTTGGTGTAGCAGCCGACGTCTCTACCGCTACACCAAACGGGTCGTTAAATACAACTGAACTGATCTCCATTCCTGACGATCCATTTGGTGTAATGGTTGAGACGTCTGCTACTACACCAAGGGTTCAGGGTTCGATCCCCGGGCAGTACAAACTTTTGTGTGCACGAACATGTATGTTTGTAGTGGTCTGGGTGTTTCTGTGTATAATATGTAAGTTTAGTATCCATATTACAGGGCATTGCTTATAAGGCTATAACTATATATAAGCTATAGATGGCACTGTATGAATGTCAGTAGATATTTATTAATTTCATCATCATCAGCTTATACGGCTATTATCTATTATAAGTCCCCACCGAGGGGCACAAGGCTATCCGTATAGGGTGTTTAAGCCTTAGTCGTCCACGCGGGCCCAGAGCGGATAGGCCGACTTCACGCAAAGCCTTTGAATTTCTTCAAGCAGGTTCCCTAACGGTGTTTTTCTTCGTCGTAAGAACATCGGATAATACATACATATATTATTTCGAAATTACATTAGTACGTGGCGGGATTTAAACCTGCACCCTCCAGATCGTAAGGCAGCAGTCCACACCAATGAGCCACCGACGCTAACTTATTTGTTTATTGTCTTATTGATAACAGCCATAGATTTATAATTTCTTGCATTCATTTGTCATCTTCGTCATAATTAATTATATTTTATTAACGGCCTGAGACAATTCAATGTTAATATGAAATACATTCCCATGGCAATCAAACAGATCAGATTTCCCAATACGTACAAGATTTTGTTTGACCTAAATGAGCTTACTCCCCTTTAGCGGTGTAGGGACATTAAAGCCTCTATATTACTGCGTTATGCATATAGGTTTTCCTTTCTTTTCCTGTTTCTTATTTAATTATAACTTGCGTTTGCTTTCCGGTACTTTTATTTGTTTACGTAACATGTTTTGAGCATAATTATGATTATGAAAATGTAGGAGGAAAAAAAAAATCAAAATTACTTTAAACTAAATTTAATTTATAACAAAAATTATACTTTTCGGTGCATGCAGTTCGGTTGTGGAATGCTTTACCTGTCGAAATACGGCGACGTCGATCTATAGAAAGCTTTAAAAGTGGAGTTTTTAAATACTTCATTAAAACATCTCGGTATTTTTTAAACTTACTTTTTCTTCAATTACTTACTTGTATCATAATTCTTTATGTACTTTCTTTATATATATAATTTTTTTCTTTTTTTATTTAATATCTGTATTTCTAATATTTTATATCTGTTTATCTTTTTAATTGAATATTGATTTGTATGTGTCTCTTTATATTTTATATAAGTTTTTTAAGTTTATTTTTGCACCTAAATGCCCCTTTTTAAACTTATTACTTTTTCTCCATCCTCAAGTTGCCTGGAAGAAATTGCCCTGTGCGATAAGACCGCCCATTGTACCTACATGATTACCTTTATTGTAATTTTTTTGTTTTGTTTCTTGTAGTGCAATAAAGAATTAACTAAAATAATAATAATAATAAATACAATAAAACTATAATCGAAATCTGATCGATGCTAGAATAATATTTTTTTGCAAAATAATATGCAAGTAGGTTCGCACAATGACGTCGATCGGTTGCAGTGTCAGCAGCGGCGATCATGTGTATCACATTGCTATATTGCAAATTAGGTCATTGAATATTAGTTATATGTATAGATTCACTAGGCGGTAGACTCTATACTGAGTCGTCTAGGCAGGTACCTCTTCTGTGCGAGATAGCGTCCCGTGAAACAGGAGTGTTATGCACTTTGTGTTTTGGGATGAGGGCACTATAGCTAGTGAAATTGCCGGGTATAAGAGACCTCACATCTGTTATCTCGGGTGACGGGTCGCAGTGCGGCATTGATGGAGGACAATAACTGGCTATAAGTTGTTGGTCTCCTTCGATTCCGCTATGTCATGGTTAAATGTATCGCTTACCATCAGGTGAGAGTCCTGACCATTCTATACACTTAAAATATATTTTAAAAAAGTACCACAATAGCATTTATATGAACATTTTTCAAATTTTTGTAAACACCCAGACCAATACAGACATGTTCATGCACACAAATTTTTACGACCTAGGGATTGAACCCGGAACCCTTGGTGCTATAGTTGAAGTCTCAATCATTACACCAATGTTATATCAAGGTAACATATATGAATTATTTGGAGAGAGAGTATTTTTTTTCGGTTCATTTTAACCTTTCGCAGTTTTCCGTATTCCAATTCCAACAGAAAACACTTGGGACTGTGTTTGAAATTTCAAAACAACCTTAGTACTCAATCAATACTACATTGTTTTCCAACGCTGCAAGCTTCTAACTGTTACATCGTTTCTAACAACCACCTCGAGATTTCAACGTTATATTAGATTGTAGGGCACTATAAAGTTATAACCCAACTAAAAGCTTTCTAAGTCTTATCAGTTTATCGTCGAATTGCTTGGTTGATTGAGCTCAGCCTTTTAGCGTTCATTTCATTTGTGCCGGCCGATCCGTTGGGGCTTTCGCAGAGTAAACCTGGGTTTTTGTTTCTCACTGTTTCACCTACTTAATTTGTTTCAACCTTAATTCATTAAGTAAGGGCTTTTGGGAAATTGTGTAACATGTTAATCTGACTTTTCCCACCTGATGTACCTTCGTAAATAATACTAAAATTAATATAATATACCAGTATAATTGTATTGTTAACAGTGTTGCCACCACACACAGTGTGAGTTTTAGAAAAAGGGTTTCTTGAGAGGTAAAAAAGAGCTAGATAGGGCTAGATTGAGTATCAAAAGACTTTATTTATTTAATTAATCATTTATGCACACAGTAATACAATAAAAAACAGGTACACGGAAAAAATTACAAAGGCACTGCTTATTTTATTATGAAATTTCTTCCAACAGGCCTAAAAAAAAGGAAATTTTGTTCTAAAATGCTGAAAAAATCATGTCATGAAGATGTTTTTTTAGAGCGTCTAAAAAAGGTCACCATGACCGGTGAAATACCAAAAAGTACTTGTGAGCATGTCCAAAACTTCATAATTTGGTAATATTTTCAAGACAGTGAAAAAGAGCTAGATTGCTCTTTTCGGGCTAAATCGGTTAAAAAGGAGTTCGCCTATGTTAAAAAGTGCTCTATCTAGCTACAAAAGGGCTAAGGTGGCAACACTGGTTGTTAATTTAACAACCCATTTGGTGTCATAGGTGCAATCGATGGATATCAGGGGAATTATCATAAGAATCATGGGATTTTATATATATTTTTGGGATGGTAAATTATTTGTAGAGAAAGAGTATTTTTTTATCGGTTCGTTTCAATATTTCGCAGTCTTCCATATCTTTCAAAACAACCTTAATACTCAATCAATAGTACATTGTTTTCCAACGCGGCAAGCTGCTGAAATGTTATTAAACCACTAAATGATTAAATAATAATGGTCACATAATAAAATACACATATTATTATTTTTATATTCACTTCATCCTACCACCACCAGATATACCGGTATTCCCTTTATACATCCAGCCTACCCATCAACCTTTCCAGTAGTCTATCGGGGCCGAAGTCATCTACGTACATACGTTTCCCAAGTCAGAGTATCCACTCTAGAGCTTATCTGCTCCATCAGCCAATGTTTATACGACATACGTGACCGACAAACTGCTACTTCAACTTGCTCAACTTGCAAGCTAAGTCAGTAACTTACTATTGCGCATTTGCTCATAAAATTAATTATTTAAAAACTAATGAAGTATTACAAACAATATTTACAAATGCCTTCTGTATCCTTCGTGTATAATGAGTAAGCCTAGTTGCTAATAACAAGAAGCCGCCATTACAACGCTAAGTCGAAATTAAGTATCACTCATAAATATTTCAGGTTGTTTTGATAAATTTTTGGTTTGCACAAGCACAAAGTAAATGAGTCTGCGTAATTAAACAGAATAAACAAGCAATAGGCAACCCTACAGTTACGGAGATTGAACACTTCAAAGGCGCAAACAGACCGACAGAAAACTTGGTCCCTCTTCATTTTCGCTTAAATAATAAATTTCCGGAGAGTGAGATCCGTTCTCTTTGTGAAATTCACACCAATTTGGACAATACGCATAATGTGGATGGTCGAATAAGTCATACGGGTTTAAACAAGTTTTTTATAGTTAAGGAAGTGGGCTGGATCTTATAAAAAATTTGATTTCTACTTTCTACATGAATCGCTTCAAAAGCTTATGTACTTTGGTATCTATAAAGAAAACTAACATTTACATAATATTAAAATTAATATTTTACTTAAGTTACCTCGTTATTAATCAAGCAGATATCATCATCATCATCATTGAAGCCTAATATGTCCACTACTGAACGAAGGCCTCCCCTAACAACTTCCACGCGGAGCGATTCCTAGCAGTTGACATCCATCTGCTACCTGCCACCTTAACCAGGTCATCCGACCATATGGTTGCGGGTCGGCTACCATCCATAAATAAAGTTACGTATGTATTTTCGTAAAACAAACCAAAATACCATTTTATCTGTCGTTTAGCGATGGTGGCTGAATAAATTAAAATCTCCTTGAAACGTTCAATAAACTTTTAACAACCAAGTAAGGCTCACATATAATAAAATATTCACATCGAAAATACTCTTTATTAAATCTTTGTCATACTCGCAGTATGTTTACTGTATGTAGAACGTATTATTAACTTACGGACTGTGTGATAAGCTGTAGTTGGAGCCCAATAACTACTTTTTGGGCCTTGAATGTTCCTTCATCGAAGCCAATGATTTGTTGAATTGTACCAATCAATAATCTTTATTTTCAAATAAACAAAAGCATACTCGATTCGATTTCGAAAAATATTTGTTTTTTTTTTTTTATTTTAATCATTATCTTAGTTTAAATGTAAAGTTATTTTAAATTAATTTAAATTTGAGTCGTTTTTTTAAAAAGGGATTTGATAAATATTCTCGCATTAGGCTCGGAAGCTATTACGTCTCGATTGCCCTGAAGCAGGACGTTATAGGCCAACTTATCTATATACCTTTACGAAAAAATTAGGATTAGTAAGAAAGACGATTCCATGCTTCGGAGGGCACACTAAGTCGTCGGTCCTGTAACTTTAATGGTAGGAACCAAAACTATTTCCAAGATAAAATGAAGCTCATATTATAAATAATAAAACACATAATAAGTATCTACTGACATTCACACAGCGCCATCTAGCCCCAAGTTAAGCGTGAAGCCTGTATTATGGATACTAAACAACGGATAAACATACTTATATACATTTTTTGTAAATACATACATATTATACATAGAAAACACCCAAATTATTATAAACAGACATGTTCATGAACACAAATGTTTGTACTGCCCGGGGATCGAACCCGGAACCTATGGTGTTGCAGTCGACCTTTCAACCGCTACACCAAATGGGTCGTCGCAAATTTTGCAAGAAATAAATTTAGGTATAAATTACTGTTTCTTAAATGATAAAGTTCATACAAATGTACTTACGACGGTGGATGGTTCTAACCACAAATTAAGCAAAATTAAATTTAAAAGTAATGCAAAGTGCACTGCTGCAGTAATATTTAAAAATGTAAATCGATTTAAATTGCAGCACGCGAACTTTGTAACGTTTATTGCTCGTAAAGGGTACGGTTAACTTGTGCAAGTGCTATTGTGGGGTAGAGCTGCTATGCATTTAACATCAAACGATTTGAGAATACCAAATATAAATAAATGTACTAAGTATTTATAGCTGTATTTTCGTAGAATTATTGTTGCAAAGTGGCTGGCGATTTTTCCCAGGTATGAAACATGTGTTTTATATATCTGAAATCCTCGAATATTGTGTTAGTTTTTACTGTTGAACTGTATTAATTAATATTTACTATTTATCAACTAGCTATGCCTCGCGGAATACCCCGCGTTATAAGATATGCTTCCACGGTAAAACAAACGCGCAGCTCACGCGTCAAGGAGCGCGCCGCGCCTTGCTTTTCTTATTACATCAACTACCTGCATAAAAAGGTCCCGTGCAAATCTGTCCAGCCGTTTTAGAGATTACCGGAACAATCAGATAGATAGACGGCACACAGCAATTTATTATAAAATGTTGTTTTGATGTATTTGTCGTATTCGTATGCATGAAGAAAAAAGGGTTATTTCAATATTACAAACAAACACTCCAATTTTATTTATATGTATAAAATGCAGGCGAGCTAAGCTTCGGAACAATTGGGCCTCTTTGCCGAATTGATACCATGGCATCCAGAAAATTGCCGGAGAACTACGCGCGCATTGTGTGATGTCAAGTGAGGTTATCAGAGGCCCAAAATTGGCCCTTCCCTATATTGTATTTTTTCTCTCATTTTTTTAACACAGTAGCTCATTTGGTGTATAACATTAAAATAGTCCTTATAATAATCTAATATATTAGAAGGGAGACAGATAAAGACTTCTTAAAAATTTTAACATAACCTGTCATATCAAAAAACCTACTCGCAACAATGCATGTCTGGATCTAATAGTGAGCAACTTAAACCATAATATTACTTCAAAGCTGCATCACTTATGTTTATCAGACCATGAAACTGCCCAAAGCATTTCTTTTCAAATAAAAATGGAACATAACTCAAATAAAAGGATAAAATATTGGTTTGAATACAAGCGTGACATGTGTTTAGATAATATGAGAAAGTTTATGGTGTACATTTCGCAATTATCATTCTCAGAAGTGTTAGAAGAAAAATATATGGATGATGCATTTCAAAAATTTCATGAACTATTTACTTTGCTATATAATTTATGCTTTCCAATAATAAAAATAAAAAGAGTTGCTAAACAATTAAAAAATACGTGGCTTTCTAAAGGTATCAAAAGGAGTAGTATACATAAAAGACAACTATATATTAAATATCGACTTTCTAAATCAAAAAAAATATTGCCAAAAAACACTATAGACAATACAATCAAATCTTTAAAAATTGTTTATATGCAGCCCAAAAAATAACAAATATGAATTATATAAATCAGTCTAAAAATATTTGTAAGACATCATGGGACGTCATAAAGAAATGTACACAAAATTCGATTATTATAAATGAAATAAAGAAAATCAAATGTGACAAAAATATTGAACATGAACCAAAAAAGATATGTGATTTATTTAATAATTATTTTATAAACCTGACGAACTCTACTGGAGCCAAACAAAACAAAAAGTTCGACATGTGCCAATTAATATTCCTTTTCACAAAAAAAGTATCTTCCTTACTCCGGTAAACGAATATGACATATTGAAAATAATCAAGGGCCTTAAAAACTCACCATCAACTGGTTATGATAACATTAATACGGATACAATAAAAAAATGTGCGCAATACATTGTTAAACCTCTAACACACATAATAAATTTATCATTGACCGAGGGTCGCTTTCCTACGCTACTAAAGCGAACTGTTATCAAACCAATTCACAAAAATGGACCAGAGGATGAGATCAATAACTATAGACCAATTGCTAAAGTACCAATATTAGCAAAATATTTGAAAAGGTATTTTATGACAAAATAAGCTCATTTATGACAACAGAAAGGCTATTTAAAAATGAACAATTTGGCTTCAGGAAAAACAGTTCTACCACATTGGCCTGCTTTCCATCTCATGAGAGAAGTGACTTGTAACTTAAATGATAGCTACCATACACTGGCTCTCTTTCTCGATATGAGCAGGGCATTCGATTACGTTTCACATGATATACTTTTACATAAATTAGAGAGATACGGTATAAGAGGCACGGCTCTATCATGGATAGAAAGTTACTTATCCAATCGCCAGCAATGTGTCCAAATTTCGAGGATCTCTCGAAATACAAAAGAAGAACACTGCTCTACATATAGTTTTAATAGGTGCGGCGTACCCCAAGGCAGCGTACTGGCCCCTTTATTGTTTTTAGTATACATAAACGACCTACCCGATAGTGTAGATCAAAAATGTATTTTGTTTGCAGACGACACTACGCTCATTATTAAAGCAAAAACTTTAAATGATCTTGAAGCTGCAACCTGTCGAAATTTAAAAAACGTAATTCAATGGCTAACAAATAATAACTTAAAAATAAATATGGGAAAAACAAAATACATTAAATTTATAACCAAGCAAAGTAGCATAAATAAAAACGTGGATATCAATTTGGATAAAAATAAAATCGAAGAAGTGATTTCTAGTAAATTTTTAGGTGTGACAATTGATAGATTCTGTGATTGGAAAATACATATAGACATATTAGTTGGTAAAATAGACAGATTTGTTTACGCCTTAAGCAGACTCAGGAAAACGGTTTCCGAAAATGCTGCTTTAACTGCGTATCATGGGTATGTGGGTTCATTATTGCGGTATGGTATCATATTGTGGGGCAATTCGGTTGATATGTCAAGAATCTTTAAGGCTCAAAAGAAATGTGTTAGATCAATCTGTGGAGTGAAATATCGAGTCAGTTGTAAACCTTTATTCGCAAAAATGAATATTTTGCCCATTCCCTGTCTATATATTTTCGAAATGGGAATATTTGTATATAAACATAGAGCTTTGTTCGAATCTAAAAAATACCCGGGGTATAGAGGCAGAAAAGAAAACGATTTAGTAGTCCCACCCCAAAGACTAACACTTTACTCTAAAAATGTCAATTGTATGGCAGTACGGATTTTCAATAAAATGCCAGCAACGATTAAAACTCTGCCTTATCAAGAATTTAAAAATAAATTCTTTAATTTTCTTATTAACAAAATGTATTATTCAGTAAATGATTATCTAAATGAAAAAAAAATACATTTTTAAATTGACTTGTGGTATTATGTAACTAATCTATAAATTTGGACAAATTGTAATTTAAATTAATTATAAACTCAAGATGTAACAATAATTACAACCTTTATATCCATAATTTATACATATATTGTGACCAAAATGATGAATGTGAGTGCAAACTTTGATATTTTATAATTCCGTAACCTTGACATAACATTAATGTGACAGTATAGACATATGTAACTAAATTATAAAAGCTTATTTGATAACAGTAAATTGTTGTATAACTTCATCAGAACATTGCACATCGATTTCGATAGAGTATGTCGGAAGCACTAATTCAACAACAACTTGTACCATATTCCAGCAAATAAATTTTATATTATTGTATTATATTATATAACAGTATACGACACAACATCAAATCTATTAAGACTTTTGGACCTATTAGGGACTATAAAATCAGAGAATTTGAAGTAAAAATATCAACAATTTATAGGATTACTAGCTTTTGCCCGCGGCTTCGCCCGCGTTAAAGTCGGGATAACATGGCTCACTTTCCTGGTAAAGAACAGAATATTTTAACACTGCACAAAAAAAGGAACCCTTATAGATTCGGCATGTCTGTCCGTCCGTATGTCACACCCTTTTTTCTCCGAAACTATAAGCACCACACTATTCAAACTTTATAAGTATAGTATCCTGTGAACCGCTATAAAGTTTTATAAGAAACTCAGAAAAAAAATATATTGGGTTCCCTATATATTGAACTGAAACTCAAAAAATTTTTTTTCATCGTTCCCCCACGTGTGGGGTATCAATGTGTAGAGCTTGAAAAATAATATCGAGGTTTATATAGATGGTGTTGCCAGTAGTTTACACCGCGCAAGCAATGCGTTTCCAGAATTCATATAGTCAAATGTAATCCATTTGAAATTCATACATAGCACGGTTACTAATTATCTAAATTTTAAGTTTCGTACAGTGTATTTTGGTTGAATCTTTAATTTTTATATTATTTAAATTTTCAAATATATTCGTCTTTTTGTGATAATGATCCGAGTAATATGAAATTATCTCACTGCACGTATGAACGTCGGTATTTGTTTTTTTAATTTATTCTTAGGATTCCGTATTCAAATAGCATGAACAGAACCATCGTATGAAATGTCTACCTGTCAAAAACTATTAGTACTATAGTATTAAATTTATATATTTTAAGGTTCCCCATACATTCATACCCACACGTATCAACGTGTAGGTCTTGAAAAATTCAATTCCCCCCCCCCCCCCTTAAAAGGTTTAGTAGTCAATTTCCTTAAAAGATTTAGTAGTGAAATACGAGTATATATATACAAAATTTGCGGAATGTTCCATACAAACTTCCAACCCCCATTTTAGGGAAGTGGGGGGTTAAAACGGGACAAAAAGAAGCCTAAAACCTATTCTAGGTTACCTTCTATCAACATACCAAGTTTCAATAAAATCTACCTTAAACCTGTGAAAAATTGGATATGATACTTCCTCCCCTATTTGAAGGGTTTGGGGGTGGATTCTTGAAAAAAAATATGCCATTTTTTTTCGTTCTTTACAAATAGTCCGCATACCAAATTTCAGCTTCGTACTACAAAATTTGCGGAATGTTCCATACAAACTTCCAACCCCCATTTTAGGGAAGTGGGGGGTTAAAACGGGACAGAAAGTAGCCTAAAACCTATTCCAGGTTACTTTCTATCAACATACCAAGTTTCAATAAAATTCGTTCAGCCGTTTAGGCGTGAAAGCGTAACAGACAGACAGAGATACTTTCACATTTATAATATTACTATGGATTATTTTATGTAAAATATTTTACATAAAATAAAGCAGGTGATACAAAATTTCAGAAAGTTGACCTGGGCAAACATATCGCATACTAAACGACCCTCTCAGCGGCAGTCAGTAAAGTGCCTTTCTAAACACGACCTTTAACTTTTTCAATCATAAGCGGTAACAGCTTTCATTTTGTTGTCAGAGTATATTAAATAATATGTGACTTGTATTATTTAAAATTGTTTGGAAATTTATGTATGCTTGCGTTACAAGAGATAGTGAGGTGACCAAATTATTGAATTATATTTCTTTCCTCTTCTTTAAACTAGTTTTCAATACACATGTTGCTTCTTTTTTTTAGTACAAGTATTTTTGCTATATAATTAAGTGAATACAAAACTTTTTTAAGGATCACAAAATTTTAATAGGACCAAAAAATAATTAGAGTCGCCAACAAATATTTCAAAGAGCTTTCAAAATCCAACTGCTGAACATCTAAAAATGTAGCTGTTTTTTGTTGTGAAAAACAAGTTTACTATTCTAAGTCTATTATATTTTAATTAACAATTATGCATAAAAATAAGCTCAAAGTCAAAGTAAGTTATGTTTGTGATTGACGCTGGCAATATCTTTGATTTTTAAAACTGCTTCAAAAGCTCCTTAGTTTTTGTATATCTCAAAGATTCTGCTTAAAGAAGCGTCTTTAAATTTATTCACGTCGCACGACTCACGAACGTACAACGCCATCAAGTGGCGTTATAATTTTTACTGTACCATTGTAAACGGCAACAAAATCAAACGATCGAACACATTAAAAAGTCATCACGGCAGTATATTTAGCCTGTATTTACTATGCTTTTAAAGTTGCAACAGTTTTAATGGTAACTATAAACAGTTAACGCGATCAACGGTCACTAAACGTTTGGCACTTCGTGAACACATTAATAGGCTATTATTACGCCTTTTACAGATAGCTCGCACGTGGTGAAAACCATTAAAGGTGTCACCTATAAACTTGCCGGCACATACAAAGTGTAAGTCTGCGAGTTTTTAAATGTTTGTTTATACTGAATCCGTGCGTTTCGGTTTGCTTCAGGTCGAGTTAATATGATTTTATGGTGCGAACTCACATAGGAAAGTTAAATTAATGAATGATTCAGGGAGAGTAAACGTTTATTTTCTGCAAGTTTAAATTGTAATGTAAACAAAGCCATTTGGAATAAAGAAAGATTTTTCTTACTTATAAATTTGCCGCTGGTAAGATACCTATCATGGCCTGATTAAAGTGGCGGGTAGCAGATGGATGTCAACGGCTACGGATCGGCCCGCGTGAAAATTATTAGGGGAGGCCTTCGTTCAACAGTGGGCATATTAGGCTGATCATGATGAAGATAATCACAGTAATGACGAAATGAATTTTAAAATGGTACAAATTTTGTTTTTGAAATCACTTGATGGCTTTTACAGATAGCTGGAGCAGCGATTTCACCTGTCCGAGTACACGTCACTTACAGTGCCATTTCATATCAACTACCCCTTTTAGAAATCTAATTGAGTGTATTGCTATCAATGTTTTTTAATTTTAGTATTTCTGCAAAATTCACCGTCATATAAAATCTGAAAAATCTTTCTCTTTTTTTAGTAAGTTTCATATTCTATACTAACATATTTTCAGTGATAGTTTTTCTTTGTGAGTGTTAACTTAATTTAAATATATTGTCAATGACTCGCTGGGGAGTACTCGTATATACAACAATATAATACATGTCCTATACTTTTATACGTGTAAGCATTATGATAACACAATTGTGAAAGTTTTGTAATTGGCAGTAAGTTCTTTTAATAAAACACGGAGGCAAACGAGCACCCGCTTTACGGGTAGGCTCGTGCCCCTCGGTGGGGACGTATATTGAACTTTTATAGCTGCAAATCTTTCCAATAAAATAACTTTAAATATTTTTTTTTAAAGTTGTTGTGCTAAAAAAACTAACAAGTGGTGTATCGTGTAACGTAAACCACTTATGCGTTAGACCACTAATCACCACTCGCGGCACCATTAAAAATGTAAATCGATTTAAACTGCAACACGCGAAGCTTAACGTCCATAGAACGTAAATGGGGCAGATTTGTGGTAAAAATTATGTAGGTAAACTAGGGCATTAGTGTGTTTTAATAATTATGCTTTTCCAATGATACTTAATGCTGAGTAAACACAAATTTCTCAGTTTAGACATTGTAGGCCAAATCACCACATTTTTCTAAAAAAAATCTGTTGTTAGAAGGGCACTGCGTCGGTTTCGACTACTAACTTAGTATGATATTCGTTCTATCACAAATACTCACAGCCCAATGAATAACAAATAACGCTCAATACTATATATATTATCTGTGTATGCACGCATATAAACACGTTCTTTAGTGTAAGCGTACGGAGGAGCCTGTCTCTGAAATAATTCAAAAAAATAAATCTCTTCTTTCTTTCTTTCTTTGTATTTCTGAATTCCAAAAATAATGACAATCCATTATATCGGTGCATACATGCATTTTTTGGATGAGTTTTGATTGAGGGACTAATAACAAGGGTGAACCTGTAAAAAAATAAGTGAATATTTTTTTCAATATTTACTCGTAATTGGACTTTGTTTACTATTAAATATGTTAGTGATGTTTTATTTGCCAATAATAATTAAATGATGTTTACATTGTATGCATTCATACAAATAAGTTTCATTGCTTACAGATCAGCTGGAAGATAATGAAAACAGATGTCGATTAAAGGTAAGTTATCAAGCATTCGATTACTACACAGTTAATAATATGACTCCTTATCTATACTAATATATAAAGCTGAAGAGTTGGTTTGTTTGTTTGAACGCGCTAATCTCAGGAACTACTGGTTCATTTGAAAAATTATTTCAGTGTTAGATAGCTTATTTATCGAGGAAGGCTATAGGCTATATATCATCACGCTACGAGTAATAGAAGCGGAGCAGCAATGAAGAATGTTTCAAAATCGGGGGTATTTTTTCATACTTGGAGCTTCCGCTGCGTAAACGGTTAATGTTACACAAAAGTCATGTATGAAAGTATTGTTCTGCTTTTAATGGTCTACAAAAAAGTCCGCGACAGCATATGTCTATCTTTTAAGGTTAGCTCACTATAACATATTTTTTGCTAAAAAAATTCTGAAATTGACCCCGAAACCTTCAAAGTTGGAGGAGGGAAATCGTATGTATAGTGATAAATGCAAGTACCGTGTTATCCCGAATTTAATGCGAGCGAAGCCGCGGGCAAAAGCTAGTATTTCGATAAAAGCAAAAATATGACGGAAAAATTAATTTATAAATTACCCTTTTTTTACAGTGACAAAATAGGCTTTCATTTTAATATTTAATTAGAACCGACTGCGCACTCTCGTTTGCTCGTGTCCCTCGATGGGGGCGTAAAAATGATCTGATTAAGAAGATGAATGAAGTCATTCTTAACAGATTCCTTAAAAATAGAAATGGATTAACCATGAAGCCTGAAAATTATAAGGAATAAAGCTTCTATGAAAGAACTTGTTTGTTTGGAAATAGGCCGACAGAAGTTAATATCTCGTAAAAATAAATAATAAATATCTACTGACATTCACGCAGCGCAATCTAGCCCCAAACTAAGAAGTCTGTAATATGGATACTAAACTATTATTTTTGTAAATATCCTAGACCAACAAACAGAAATGTTCATACACATAATTAGACGACCCATTTGGTGTTGGGGTTGAGAGGTCGGCCGCAACACCAAGGGTTCCGGGTTCGATCCCCGGGCAGTACAAACATTTGTGTGCATGAACATGTCTGTTTGAAATGGTCTGGGTGTTATCTATGTATAATTTGTATGTATTTACAAAAAAATGTATATATGTATGTTTATCAGTTGTTTAGTACCCATAATACAGGCTTAACGCTTAACTTGGGGCTAGATGGCGCTGTGTTAATGTCAGTAGATATTAATATTTTATACTTTTTTTATTTATAAAATTTGTACAGAACCCGGAACCCTTGGTGTAATAGCTAACGTCTCTACCATTACACAAGATGGGTAGTTTTCATATAATAAACAAATTGTAAACAAGCACCCTTAAATTGCGAGCAACAAGCTGACGTTATTACATAAGTAATAGTTACCTCGTCTCGCGGGAACCCCAGACAGTTAGCAAGAACTGGCAGCGAGCTAATGTTCCACGCTAGGCTAACTATCTAGATTTTAAACGCGTTAGGCTATTTGATAACGACTTCGGTAACTTGTAAGGGTTCAAATATAGAACGGATTAGTGGGAAGTTAGAGCCTAAATAGTTTAGAAGTTTTCAGGTTTCTGTCGATGTCACATTTGGTACTGAATCCACATCAAAAGAGGAAAATGGATCAAAAATTATAAAGGTTGAGAGTTAAGTAAATTATTTAAGGATCAAACTTCTATCTTACCAATCGTTAATGTTTACTGGCGTTGGAATAAACCAGTGATTGCTGAACAAGGCTCGTAGCAAACATTTTGCAAGGACAAGTATAAAAAAATTAATGGAATAAAATTCCGGCAGTCATATATCACAGTCCAATGATGAACAAAAAATGTTACATTAGAAAAAAAAACAACACATTATTTTTATACTATTTATATAATAATGCGGAATTTTGTAACAATATGTTAATGTATTTATGTAAGAAATTATGAAGTTATATGAATATTGATTTATTTGCCAATAACACCACACACTCTTTTTAAATAAAACTTATCAATTATAGGTATATGTACCTTATATATTAGAACACATATGCCACTCGTATATTTTATTCCCGATTTCCAATAAGAACGGAAACAGCAAGTCAAGCCACGGCCCGCTGCTTGTATTAAAACGTATCTTAGTTCACTTAAAATTATCTACATACTTGCCCTATACAACTGGCTTTGTTTAGGAGGGTCGGTCCGAAATGAGACATTAGAGCGTCTGACAATGTTGGAATACAGTCTAGAGCTCCCGTGGGAGCAAACTTTATTACAATTAATTGTATTATAACATTTATATATAGATTGTTTGGACTGGCGATCGGGGAGTTCGTAAAACGGAAGGTTGCAAATATACTGCGATTTATTGTAGATTGTAACATTGCAAGTTTTCTTCTTTGTGTCACTTTTAAATAAATAAATATCCGCTGACATTCACACAACGCCAAGTTAAGCGTGAAACTTGTATTATAGGTACTAAACAACGGATAAACATAGTTGTAATATTTTTTTTTGGAAATACATGCATATTATACATAGAAAACACCGTACCATAACAAACAGACATATTCACGCACACAAATGTTTGTACTGTCAGAGGATCGAAACCAGAACCCGTGGTGTAGCAGCCGACGTCTCAACCGCAACACCAAATTCCCGTCTCCTTAGAATGAAATAACTAAGAAATTGTGATCGCTTACTAATTGTGTCGTCACTTCAAAACGTTTGGCAGATTATGAATTACTTCCAAAGTGACCTGTCAATTGGGTCCAATTCAGTCTAGAATGGCAGGTTAATTATGACCGTTAACCTGTCGAGCTCGGCCGGCAGAAGTTAATCTATCACTAATGTTCCAACAAAGTTGTCGGGGATATTGAACAGTTTATTGGTTACCGCCCCGCTCGGGGGTTGACATTAAACCCTGTAATCACTTTGTGTTGTTTTATAAAAAAAACATTTTTATTTGTAACTCTTTTAATACGTTATGTGTATGTAAGTGTTCTCTCTTAGAATTCAAAAGGATCACCGGATCAGAAAATTGATCATGTGTGTCGCAGAACCGATGACCGTTTAAGCTGAATTCAGGGTCTCAATAATTATTATTTAAATTACCGGGTTTTGTCTCGGGTGACGGGTGCAGTGTCGCATTGATGAGGAATGATAACTATCAGTTGTTGATTTTCTTTCAATGCCGCCTTGTCATTGTCGGGCGTATCACTTACCATCAGGTGAGCGCCCTAACCGTCCTGTACACTCTGTAACATAAAAAAATTACAAATTGACACTTTAAATAGAACTGTATACCAATTTGGTATTCCGGAATAACTTTGATGTTATTGTTTTAGAATGATGTTTATAGTAGTTAATTGTCTAATAGTATTACCAATTAAAATCATAGCATAAAACAGAACAAATGAGTGCAATTTACTATTGAGACAAAATTGCGATTCTATCAGAAAAACTGGGGCCCTGAAGTGCGTTTTGACAAATGTATTGTGTTTCGTAAAACCTAAATCGTTCGAATTTATCACACACGTAATCAAACTTAAGACATTGCGTAAAGGTATGTCATTAGTGCTAGTCATTAACCACATGAGTTTAATACTAAGCTGGAATTAGGTATCTAACAAACTTCAAGTTGTTTTCCGAACTTTTTAACAGTTTTTGACTATTCGTATAAATGTGTTTAAAATCGTAAAAACTTAATAAATTGTCATGAAATAAGGTGCGTAATACATATTAATTAATAAAAATATTTAATTAATTAATGCTTATCATCGTTATAAAGAGCCTTACGTGGCCGATCCCTGACAGTCGTGCTTCGCGACCCCACGAACGTATCCATCGTCTTAAATCATACCTTTAAGGTTTTAACATTTAAGTCAATATTTCCATGGTGCATGCGTGTTTTATGTAGCCAGTTGTAATAGTATTTTACTGTTTCACACAGTAGCTCAATATTCTATCTATATATGTAATTATATTTTAAAAATCTGACGGCGACGGCTGATCAGTACAGTTTTTTAGGTTTGAGGACCAGTTTCATTCATACCTCAAATCATAATGAGATATAGAACTGTTAAAATTTTTAATTGGTTTTGACCGGGCAGCAGTGAGGATTTAAATGGGGTATTTCCACATTCTACCGGCAATTTTTCTACCTTTGTAAGATCTATACTCATTTTGTCATATTGAAGACTCATAATTATATATCAGCTAACTCGGAGATTCGACCTGTTTCTCAAATTCGCCCAAGGTTGTTCCATCACATCAATTCATCAAGCAACTTCCTTTTACCGATAAAGCATAGCAATATGCTTTCACACGAACACCATTCGGCTTTGGCGCAATTCAATAACGTACTAACAAGATGTATACTTCGTCGCATACTTCCCCCGTCACCTTCGCAATTAAGGTGTCGCGTACAATCGAAGACACAAGTCACACCTACCCAAATTCGGTTACGATTAAATTCCTTTTGGGCCATCACGCGTGTCGCTTACAAATTAAGCGGAGATACGGGTGACTGTTTACTGCGCGTTATTCGTGTTGCGAGTGTTATATTACAGTTTCGCTTGTTGTTAATAACATGGTGGTGTTGAGAAACGTGTGTTCTTAGTGCTGCTTGATATTTTTTTTGTCGTGTAAGTATACTATTATTCCTATACTGTGTTCCGTCAAAATATCGGTGCCCGCTGCGACGCCGCCTTGCTTATTGTATGACGACTAGTGGTCTTCGTTTGTGAAAAGGTTAATGAACAGTTTAAAAATCATTTCCGATATTGTTATCATACGTACCTAGGTGAAAGATCGTTAAGGATACCTGACACAACAAACAATAGGGTTTTCATTGTTTTGGATCAAAAGCCGTCGATTGGGTAGACGATCAGTCTAGAAAGTGTCAGTCTCTGAATTTCGGTACCACTATACTGCCTCAAATGTGGCTGTGTATAACGCTTTTACATGCCCTTCGCAGCACGGAAAAATGAGGTGTTTCTGCTTGCAATTTATATAAACTAATATTATTCATCATTTTAACAGACACCGTCATCACGCTGTAATGCACAGCCATATCACTCTCTACGAACCATCGAAGGTCATTACATACTCTGCGCCAGATATCCCGGTGCTCCGTTCTCTCCTCTACTAGTGACCTTTCACAAGTAGTCTTTCCATCCGGTTGGATGACGCACTACGCTTCGCTTGCCAAGACGCGGTGACGGTCATCGATTCTGCAACATTCGTGACCAGCCTATTGCCACTATAGACACATACAACGTATATAATCAATCTATACTAATATTATAAAGCTAAAGAGTTTGTTTGTTTGAACGCGCTATCTCAGGAACTACTGGTTCGATTTGAAAATTATTTTCAGTGTTAGATAGCTAATTTATGGAGGAAGGCTATAGGCTATATATTATTACGCTACGAGCAATAGAAGCGGAGCAGCAATGAAGAATGTTTCAAAATCGGGGGAGATTTTTTGCATGCTTGTAGCTTCCGCTGCGTACGCTGCTTAAACGGTTAAAGTTTCGTAAAAGACATGTATCAAAGTATTGTTCCCCTTTTAGAGGTCTACAAAAAAGTCCGCGACATCAGTCCGATAACATATTTTTTTCCATTTTTTTTTAAAATAGTGCATTATTTGCAAGGTGTTTTCATATATATGATAATAACCCTTATCAAAATAAATACTTTATTTATCACAAGTATTTCATTTTAAACAAAATTGCCCTTTACATCATTCAATTATCTAAGTTATCTGAATATCTTATGAGATATCGCAGTTTTAACTCACCTATATAAACGAAGTAGCGGGTTAAGGAGAGCGATAGGTCAAAGAACTATGCCACGCGGACGAAGTCGCACGCAAAAGTTAGTATAAAATATTTCTGGTTTTTGGTATTGGAATAGCCGAAAATAAGGAAGGTAGGCCATCACTTATAACAGCCTATATACATTTGATCCTACAACAATGCAATCTCGAGCACTAAGATACAAAGTTTAGATGAAAAAATAGGCAACTCGGCTGCGTATTTTTCGAGTACGACTTGCCCCTTAAGCCGTCAATCTTTGGTATTCGATATTACTTTTTTCCAATTTTGACTAAGTACCTTAGTACCTAACTATGTAAAAACTTATTTCCAGAGAAGATAGGATGAGACAAAACAACTTTCATGACAGTTTTAAAAATTTTGAGAATGAAGTAAGCAAGTCTGCGGGGATTGCCGTCATAAAATTGGCATTCTACTAAAATACAAATGTTTTGCCAAATTTACAGCTTATGAAATAATAAATTCGTACTCGTACACGGAGTTATTACTTGATTTGAAACTTTTGCATTGACGAAAAATATAGTAGGTATGCAGTTTTATGGCTTAAATAAATTAATGCACGACATTATGCATACAAATTATAGCTCGTTTTCTATTCTACAAAGCAGGATTGTCATTTGGTTGGATGGGGTTTGAATCCTAGCTGATATTGACAGTCGTCGTATTTTTAATTGCGTTAATCTACTTGGTACATTCATAATTATTAGCCTATGAAATCCCATCCCCGCTTGTTACATATTGACAATGAAATTGTTATAATTATATAAAAATAAAGAAAATTCCTGTGTGAAAACTGAGTTAAAAACAATACATTTTACATTTTACAAAACTAATGCAGCCATGAAAAGAAAGAAATCCGTAAAGATTCTTTTTTTCTGAAAACTGTGACGCGGATATATTGAAATAACCAATTTGTTTTTTAAGTCTGCTTGTTTGAACACTTGTAAAACTAATTCAGGAAAGCCAATGAATTCTACGAGTCGGGCAGTAACAAGGACTACATTGTGTACAAAATTTATAATGAGCAAAAAGGTCATAGCGAGGATTGATGCAATACAAAGCTGGTGAGAAAAAGAATACAATTTTTTTACTTATTTATTCGTCAACATGTACCTAACTCGGCTAGCACGCACGGCGCGTCACGTACCGAGCGTGAGAGATATTGTGTTTGTTACTAAGTAAGTGACTGGAGATAAGTCGATTTGAAAGATTGCGTAGCGAAGTAAGGTCTTATAAAGTCGTAACTAGACATGTGTCTCGTTTTATTTCTCAATTTGTTTTGTGATTGCAGGCTTATTCGTGAGATTAAGGCTTATTGTAGTCAATTACTGAGTTAAAATGCTATAAAAATCCAAGATAACTATTTATAAGGTGTATTTTGTAGGCATCACAATATGTGTGATGTTTCTCTTAGTATTCGTATGAATGGTTTATGAATAAAATACGGTTATTATTGTCCTGCTTGTTTAAAGAAATTGTAAATATTGTCTCTGACTATTCCTATAAATAATTTTCAAATGTTTTTTGTTATTATTACTTTAAATTCATTTGAGGCTTTACATTTTTAATCCGTATATGGTAAATAATGCAAGGTAAAATTATTTTAATTTTTGATATGAAGTAGATTTCATTGTAGGTAAAACAGTTTATACTTTTTCGATTTCAGCAAATCTCTTTATAATATTAGCATGTCAATAAAGCATTAACATAAAACAAAACACAAAGAAATTGTGTTCTAAGAACCCGTATTTATTTAAAACACCATTTCCTTAAAAATATTCCATTCAATAATTTATAGAACTAAAATCTGAAAATTGTGTACAAAAATACATTAGAAGTCCGACATTTATCCTGGTTGAAATTCCCGAAACACCTTGCAAGCCTCTAAGTTAAATGAACATTTCGTATCGCAGAAAAATAGCACATAATAAAATGACCACAAGGATATTCAAATGGTTTCGAGGAAATCCTTAATGGTTGTTAATTTGGGTCTCTCCCTGTTGTGCAACGAGACTTAACTTTACATATAACACGCCCTTTGGGGAATTTTCTGCCATGTATCTGGTTTGGGAAGTTTTCTGAAATAAGAAGTGTACATTGTTCAAATATGGAGTGACGCCTAAACCATTATTTTGCACAAAATATATCTTTAGATATATTGCCGTTAAATTTTAGCATTTTAATATTTGTGTGCATTTTTGTTTGTATTAGTATTTTATAAGTATATCGTCGGTGGCTCAATGGTGTGGACTGTCGCCCTCCTACTAGGGCTGTGGTACAAATCCCGCCACGTACCAATGTGTTTTCGAATTTTCAAAAAGTATATGTACGTTATCCGACGCTCTTACGGTGAAAGAAAACATCGTAAGGAAACCTGAGCACGCCTGCAATGAGATTCAAAAGATTGTGAGTGAAGTCGTCCAATCCGCATTGGGCCTAATCCTCAAAGGCCTAATCACCCTATACGAGTAGGCTCGTGCCCCTCGGTGGGGACGTTTAATGAGCTGATGATGATGTATAATAAAAGGGATTTACAAAAAGTTGTATTAAAAATTATTCTATGATGATAAAACTTACGAGTAATATTTGGTCGTTGTTGAGTTCACGTAGTTCAAGTAAGTTACTTAGTTAAGGGACTTACTTTGACACTGTTTACATAGTAATTCCGCAAAGAAGCTTATGCATTTTTACGAGTAAATTACTTTTTAAAACTAGTATTCATTTTTCTATTCTAAAAACTGATAAATATAAATTTGAATTCAAAACAAAGCGACTCAAACTGAAACAATACCGAAAAACTTTTTCCCTGTTTACTTTTTACCCAAAATAAAACAATAAATTACAATTACACCACGGGAAATAAGGTTTACATCGATGTATTTATAGCCCCATAAGTCGTTACCGTTCGATGGTAGATGTGCCTTCGGAGACACAGTAACACTCAGAGGTCCTTAAGGATCCTTTTTTTACACCAACGCGAGAAATGAAATATTATGGCCCCGTTTTCATCATGATAAATTCGTGCACAAATTAGATTGCGAGGAGAACTGTTTATAATTACATATTATGATAAGAGTTTTAGAACTGCCTCTGTGGTCGAGTGGTTATAGCGTTCGGCCGCATGACCCTAAGGTCGTAGGTTCGAATCCCGCGGAGAAATGTCACAGTGCGATTTTCCCAGTTTGGTTAGGATATTGCAGGCTGAATCACCTGATTGTTAGAAAATAAAGATGACTATGGACTTCGGACGTCACGTTAAGTCATCGGTACAATCTAAGGATATATAGACGGATATAGGAGGACCCATTTGGTGTTGCGGTTGAGACGTCGGCTGCAACACCAAGGGTTCCGGGTTCGATCCCCTGTCAGTACAAACATTTTTGTGCATGAACATATCGGTTTATCCTTTATGCACCAAATACAACAGCTTAAAGGCGAGCTTAATGCCCAGCGGCATTCCCTACCAGTTTACCTTTAGGTCAAGCAGAAAAATTTGATTGGGTGCGGTATATGAAAAAAACAAAACTTGTTTAAAAAATATATATATATATGTTTTTGAGGCTAGATGGCGCTGTGTGAATGTCACACAGCACCTACATACAAGCCACTACATACAGCGCCAACTTATTAATTTATACCAATCCGTATTGAAAGCAGGTGGCACGCCAGTGCTTAAGACCTTCAGAAGCTGAAGTAAAGGTGCGACGCAAAAGGTGTGGAAAAATGGCGTGGTAGTGCTCTTCTTCACAAAAGGCGATAAAAAAATAAATAAATAGTCATCACGAACCGTCTTGTTTGTAGGTTTGACGATGCTGATGATTAATCGTATATTTATTGCCTCCGTGGTCTTTAGGGGTCTTAAATTCGAAGGTGACTACATAGGGATAGTCAGTGTATTTTTTACGAATTCGCTCAGAACATTGCATAGAGCGTCGGTGGCTCAATGGTGTGGACTGGCGCCTTCCTACCGGGAGGGCTGAGGTTCAAATCCCGACACTTACCAGTGTATTTTCGAATTTTCGAAAAATATGTTCGTTATCCGTCGCTCATACGGCAAACCTTATGCAAGCCTGCGAAGAGATTCGAAGGTTGTGTGTGAAGTCGTCCAATCCGCACTGGGCCCGTGTGGATGACTAAGGCCTAATCACACTATACAGGTAAGCTCGTGACCCTCGGTGGGGACGTTTAATGAGCTGATGATGATGATGACGATTGTAGAGAAAATCACCTGACTCACTTTTTCTGTTTAAGTGTACAGAACGATCCAGACGTTCATCTGATTGTAAGTGAGACGCCTGACCATGACAGAGAGTCATTTAAGGAGACCAACAACTGATAAACACTTATATTCTCCTTCAATGCCGCACTGCGTCCGATACCAGAGACAACAGATGTTAGGTCAATTGTACCCGGTAATTTTACCAGCTATAGTGCCCTCATCCCGAAACACAAAGTGCGTAACACTCCTGTTTCACTGGAAGATATTTGGCACTGCGGTGGTACCTACCTAGACGACCCAATATCGAGTCTACCACCTAGTCTGAAAATAAAGACGGTCCTTTTGGGGGCATTGATGTAAAAAGTATAGATTCGTGATATGCTCACAAGATAATCGAAAAAAGTGTTCCGAATGTAGCGACAGCACACAAACACATTTCGAATGTACGCTCATTCGAAATATGTCAATGTCAATTTATTTACCTAAACAAAGAGCCTACGATTGTATTCTCTTTAGCGGTTCGTTTTTGAGGCACGGGTGGCGAATTTACCTTTATATATACAGAATATCATCGTTTTAGTGTGGATATTTAATTTATATCTATACTAATATATAAAGCTGAAGAGTTTGTTTGTTTCAACGGGCTAATCTCAGGAAGTACTTGTTCGATTTGAAAATTTATTTCAGTGTTCGATAGCTTATTTATCGAGGAAGGCTAAAGGCTATATATCATCACGCTACAAGGAATAGAAGCGGAGCAGCAATGAAGAATGTTACAAAATCGGGGGGATTTTTTCATACTTAGAGCTTCCGCTGCGTAAACGGTTACAGTTTCGCAAAAGTCATGTATGAGAGAATTGTTTCCCTTTTAAAGGTCTATGAAAAAGTCCGCGACAGCATATGTCTATCTTTTAAGGTTAGCTCCCTATAACATATTTTTTGCTGAAACAATATTCTAAAATAATGCATAATTTGCAAAGGTGTTTTCATAAATATAACAATAATCCTTATCAAAATAAATACTTTATTTATCACAAGTATTTCATTTTAAACCAAATTGTTCTTTACATCATTCAATTTAAATTGATACCTTATGAGATATCGCAGTTTTAACTCACCTATCTTAACGAAGTCGCGGGTTAAAGAGAGCGTTAGGCAAAAGTAACTATTCCACGCGGACGAAGTCGCACGCAAAAGCTAGTTAGGTATAAATGTGTTTAAACTACTACAATACAATACAGTTTAATTGAATTATAATGTGTGGACCGCCTCCTACCAGGAGGGCTGAGGTTCAAATCCCGACACGTACCAATGTGTTTTCGAATTTTCGAAAATATATGTACGTTACCCGACCCTCTTACGGTGAAGGAAAACATCGTGAGGAAACCTTCATGCACGCCTGCGAAGATTCTAAAGTTGTGTGTGAAGTCGTCCAAACCGCACTGGGCCCGCGTGGACGACCTAATCACCCTATACGGGTAGGCTCGTGCCCCTCGGTGGAGACGTTTAATGAGCTGATGATGACGAAATAATGTGTGCACGAGTTGATCATATTACAAACTGTCGTCCGTCCGTACATGTAAACCTATTCTATACACCCTACCTTCGTATAGGTATCCGGGGTAGCTTTCAATAGAGTTTCGCCGAATCAGGTCATGTTTTATAACTATTGTATGTTATGGCCAACAATTGGTTGTCATACTAAATGCATTGACCATTATATAAGATTATATAGGATAAGATTATTATTTGAAATGAAGATAATAAAGCAAATATATTAATTATTTTTACATTATGTTAAATACTCATATCAACTTCAAAGCGCTCAATTTCACTTACTTAGGTCATCTTTAGTAACTGTGTCGTCGAAGTCGTTTTCCCGTTTGCCGACAGTTTTAAACATACTAAAAAAGTTTTTCGAGAGAGTATGTACGTGAGTCCGTCATCCGATTGAGCAATTTTCGATACAACGGCTTATCGAAAGGGCGTACCTATTGATATTTTTTTCGCAACAGCGTGCGTCGCGGCATTCGAAACTACATATCAGGCCCGACTTAAAAGGTACACGTAATACCCATATTTTCGCCTCCACTTCCGCATGTGATGTACAGGTTTTAATGAAAACAGAGGGTGGGCCAGTGCTCATCCAAACAAACTAATCCTTACAAATGAGAAATGGTTGCGTATCCCTACCCCGGGGTCCGTTACATTATACAGGGCGCAGATGTTTTGACAAAACTATCTTTCCGCATTATTATTTGAATATACCTTGGAAATAAACAACAAAAGGTGCCGAGCTTGACTTTTATTAACGTAACAGCTATGCTCGGAGTCTCTCTTAGGGATAAGATCAGAAATGATTGAATCCGTAAGAGAACTAAAGTTACCGACATATCATCAGCAAGTTGAAGGGCTGGTCACGTATGTCGCAGAACCGATGGCCGTTGGAGCAGACGAGTTCTGGAGTGGAGACCGCGTCTCGGCAAGCGTTGCGTAGGACGACCTCCGGCCCGATGGACCGAATACTTGCGAAAGGTCGCTGGTGGAGGCTGGATGAAAAAAGCGGAGGACCGGGATATCTGGCGCAAAATTGGGTAGACCTATGTCCAGCTGTGGACTACGATAGGTTGAAAAGATAGAACATTTTTTGGTGAAAATATCGTGAATAAATCTACTTTATATTAGTAATGTGAAGTTATTTCCACATTTAATTTTATTCAATTTAAATGTAAAATGTGTAACATCGGGATTATATACATACGTATATTATAAGATTAGTTAGTAAAATGAAGGAGACAGAGATAAATCATTTTCAAACTCATTGTAGAGTTGGCATCTTAGTTACTCCAAATAAGTCTCTCAGTATTAATACGTAGAACTCAGTAAATATGCTTAAATATACAAAAAGTATTTTAAATGCATCATATTTCATTTATTAAAATCTCTTTAAGAGAACATTGACTATCGTTTAACATCCTAAAAGATGATTTGAATGTTTAAGAGTTTCCTCAACTTACATGGCGGTCATCTAAAAAATATTATAGCTGCGGTATTTAAATAAAACAATATCAATGCATTCCATTTACGATAAGCAGCAGTATATGTAAAGGCAAATGTAAAAATACATTCATATCAAGCGAGCACCCACTATAACATTCCTTTCCTTATAAAATAACTAATCCCAACATACAAATGAGAAATGGTCACCACACACACACACGCATAGGTACCCCACACATTGTGAACACGTGCGTGCTGTATACGGAAGGGCGAAACGCACAATTCTCACATTAACTTTGCATTAAAGTACAATATTTACATGTTATGGCTCCCCTGACAACAAAAATTAAACCATCCCGCCAAGTTTTAAAATCTAATTTCGAACAACATGCTACTTTAATGAGAATTTTTAATAGTTCGTCCACATTATTAAAGCGCACAAAGCCGCTGATAAAAAGCGATTTACGCGTGATAAAAATGTTGTAAGATTTATTATTGTGTGCGTTTAGCACTAATAGATAGAAGCATGCAATATGCGCATGCTAATTGTACTGAACAAATTATTTCAAAGTATTACATGGCAGACTTGTTATTTATGCCACGCGTAACATGTATGGACATAAAATTGTTTTTGAGTGTCATATAATTAAATTTCTAGATTTTGCCCGCGGTTTCGCTCGCTTTAAATTTGGGATAACACGGTTCCCCTATACTGGTTACTAAAACATATATTTTTTTGTAGATTCTACATCTTTCCATCGATTAAAGAAATAAATTTTCGCTTCCTGCTTTAATAACTGCGAAAAGACCCATAAGTCTTGGCAAGCATAGTATGCCTTTTGGTCTGATAAGTTTGAAACGCAAAACAAAGAATAGCGAGAAACTAAGCATCATCACCAGATCATTAAACGTTCCCACTTAGGGGCACGAGCCTTCCCGTCAAAGTTGTATAGGCCTTAGTGGTCCACGCAGGTCAAGGACAACTTTTGAATTTCTTCGCAGGCATGCGCTAGTTTCCTCACGATGTTATCCTTTACCGGAAGAGCGTGGGATAAATGTACATATAATATGAAAATTCGAAATGATATTGGTACGTGGCGAGATTTGAACCCTACACCCTTCAGATCGGAAGGCAACAGTCCACACCAATGAGCCACCGACGCTCATCGATATATAATTCAAATTAACGTTTTTACTTGTACACTGCTTTATAGATATTTTTAAATAAAAGTGATTTTTCGATTATTATTCTGAACCCATGGTAGATGATATGCCGCTCAGGAGTGTTTTTTGTGGACCTGACTTTATAAAGCCCATTTGAGTTTTGAATTCAAATTATTTTTTTTATTTTATTTTATGTAACAAAATGCACTATTTATAATATTTTTAGTCAAACTTCTAGAACGTGATTGTTATATAATAGTTTTAAGAGAACCAAACTGTTCATAAGGATTTAGTGCTCAAATAAATGCGCTATAACTTTTTTTTTTTTTTTCGAACTGACTACTGCTGTTGGCCGCAGATGGCCTTTACAGCTTCACCGGGCAATTGGCGAGCGCAGATGGCTCTCAGCCTTAAAATTTACACAACGAGCCTAAGGGCGTCCCCGAACGGGACTCGAACCTCGGCTTAGGGCGTTGCGGGGGGGGGCTTGGTAGCCTAACATATGTTTGGGGAGAAAAGCGGCTCGGCACATGCCGGTTACGCGAATAGGGACTGTGCGAACCTACAGGGACACGCGACGATGGCCCCCGCCGGCGGGGGCGGAATCTGGGTTGTCGATTTGTGGAGTGTAATCTTAGTGTTTTAGCTATTTCGGCTGCCGATGCGGCGGCGACCGTGGTAGGATCGTCCGGATCGTCTAGCACGTCCCGTGGACGCCGACGTTCACGCGCGCGAGTTGAAATGTTATTATTATTAGCTGCTGTTGTAGAATAATCAGCAGAGGAGATATAATGAGCGGGTTTGAATGCGCTATTGCCGAGTCGAAGAAGCGTTTGGACGCCAACTTTAGGTACTGCGAAATCGTAGGCAGCCCTAAGTCTAAATGAAGGTTCAAGTTGCGTATGAACCACGGCGCTCCCGTGGCCCTACGCATGAACTTGTTCTGAATGACTTGTAGCCTATGGACGTGTTTGGACGCAGCGTGTGCGAAAACCACACCGGCATACGTCATTATGGGCCTGATGCACGCAGTGTAGATTCTCACCTTATTACTAAGGGATAATTTACTACGCGTGTTTAGCAGGCAATGGAGGCGCCCGAGTGCGAATGCAGCCCGGTTGCGCACTGTTCTGATGTGCGGTTGGGCCGTTATCGAGAGTGACGCCTAGGTATCGGGTGTTCTTTTCCCACGGAATAGAACGCCCGAATAGCGTTACCTGACGTGGGAGGGATCGACCGGACGGCGCGCCTTTCTTCTGAAAGAGGACCGCCGCGCTCTTGTCCGGATTGACCTCGACCCTCCATTTCCTAAACCAATCACCTAGCGTGTTGGCGGACTTTTGGAGGGTCCTTACTATGGGGCCCGCGCGCCTTGACGAACAGTAAATGGCTGTATCGTCGGCAAACAACGCGATGTTCGTCCTGAGCGGGGAGGGACGGAACTCCGGGAGGTCGCTAGTGTATAGCGTGAATAGGAGTGGGGATAACACCGAGCCCTGCGGTACGCCTGCCCGCAGGGGGTGGGGAGGGGATAGAGTGCCCTCCATACGATATCGGAACGTGCGATTTGATAGAAATTCGCGCACTATGCGTACTAGACAGTCGGGCACACGTTATTACTCAGATCACTTTATATCTATTCGAAATATCACAGCCCTACATTTGCTTCTATTAAGACAAATAAATAATCAATTCCCAAAAACATTTGAATGTAACTTAGAAATTATGAAATTTGTCAATCACCTCGGGTCTTTATTAAGCAGGACTACCATACGGGAACAATATAAAACTTGCCTGCCTGCAGAACAATAAGTAAAGTTGGTTTAAGAGAGGCCACAGGAATCAAGGCCTCAATTCTACTAAATAACTTGATATTACGGCACCATTACGACACTTTGAAATCCAACTGTTTTGGTATTCCAATACAAGTGGAATGGTAAGTTAAAATGGTTATATCCGACGCTCTTACGGTGAAGGAAAACATCGTGAGAAAAACCTGCGCACGCCTGCGAAGAGATTCAAAGATGTGCGGAAGTCGTCGAAGCCGCACTGGAACCACGTCGCGACTAAGGCCTAAAATCACCCTATACGGGTGGGCTCGTGCCCTTCGGTGGGGGGTCTGAGCTGATGTGTATGTGTGTATAGTAATTATATAGAAGAATGAATTGTCTAAAGGTATCTACCAATTTACTAGTGGAAGACTCGATACTTAGCCGTCTAGGTAGGTACTACCGCTGTGCAGATACCGTCCCGTGAAATAGGAATGGTTTACACTTCTGTGTGTCAGGATGAGGGCACTTTAGCTAGTAAAATTACCGGTTATAAGAGAGCTAACATTTGTCGTCTCGCGTGACTATCTACTATAGGCATGACTCAGGCGTATTACTTACCACCAGGTAAGCGAGTTGAACGTCCTGTTTACTTAAGTCATAAAAAAATATATCATAAAACAGAGCAAACGACTGCCAAATTTTACTTTTGAGACACATAACTACCCTTTAGCGTATATAAAAATTAGCGGAATTGGAGGCCAGACACATTTACTCGGCAACTTGGCGGTGCGGGTTAGGCGTGTCACGGACATTTCGGAACATTTTGTGACCGCTAAGCGTTTGCGAATTATTTCTCTATTAAAACGAATATTTTCAAACGAACAACATTGTGCTTTACACCGTTTGTTTATGGTTCAAATTTGAAACAAACTGTAAGCTGCAAGCTATATGCAAAGGCTGTATTAAACGCTGGTCACGTTTTAATTAATTTTGTTATTATGAAAAAGTAAAACTGTTCTGTTCTGACATGGACACTGACTGCGGGATTGGTTCACAAGTTCAAAGTCACTCAACGCGCAATGGAGCGAGCTATGCTCGGTCTCTCTTAGGATAAGATCAGAAATGATTTAATCCGTAAGAGAACTAAAAGTTACCGACATAGCCCGCCGGATCAGCAAGTTGAAGTGCAGTGGCTGGTCACGTATGTCGCAGAACCGATGGCCGTTGGAGCAGACGAGTTCTGGAGTGAGACCGCGTCTCGGCAAGCGTAGCGTAGGACGCCCTCCGGCCCGATGGACCGACGACTTGCGAAAGGTCGCTGGTGGAGGCTGGATGAGGAAAGCGGAGGACCGGGATATCTGGCGCGAAATGGGGGAGACCTATGTCCAGCAGTGGACTGCGATAGGTTGAATAGGATAGGAAAAACTGTTCTGTTACTTAGAACTCGGCTGGCGTTTCAAAGTTAAAGTTTATGAAATATGTTTATTCGTTTCATGTAACTATTTTATTTTATGAGTAATTTAATTCAGTGTGATTAATGTACCTAAAAATATTATCATATTAAGTAAATTTAAAATTTTGGCTGACGCACAGTAAATTTAAAAACAGTTTCATTCAAAAATAATCATTATAATTTTAGAAGTCCTAAGAAATAACAAGATCTAAAAAAAATTCTCAGGTCTTCAAAGACCTGACATTTCAAAGCTTGACTCTTTACTAACACGTCCATTCTATTCAACCATTAATACATGGTTGATTTATACCAAGTGAAAACAAAAAAAAGGGCATATATGATTTTAAAATACTATTGAGGATATTGTTTTTCTAATTACAAAAATCTAGATTTTTGTAAATAATTTGGATTTCCCTTCAAAATTAAAACGAATCACATTAAACGTGTCATCGGAGAAACATATCTCTGTTTATTTTAACCCCGCACAGTTCTTAGATCTTGTACACTGATCTTAACCACACAACGTAGTATTGTAAGGAATTTAATCAAAGAAAATATTATGTCTGGAGACAAAGTTTGCTCCCGCGGGTGTCCTTTGAAGTCTCATTCGATATATCTTCTTATAATTCCTTTGGTAATTTCTCTTAGTATCTTTGAAGTATCTACAAGTTTTATTTATGATATGACATATTTTGAATACTTAATCAAGCAGCTGAGACAACTAATTGGCCGTATTCATAAATCCTTGTATAAGTAATCTCTGAGACGAAGGGTTCATGAGGTTTTGTAAATTTTTTAGCTTTTGTATCTTTGTGTGAAAAACTAAAACAATTGTACTTATTTTTTTTTCATTATTATTCATATCAAGAAACAACATGTTCAGTCGTGCTTTAAATATGCTCAGATCTTAATAGTCGGGAACATGTTAATGGAGATTTTCTAGCTATTACCTGTAGTTATTCAGGTAGATAGTAAAAATACAAAGGGCTTTATTTATGAAGTACACACGCGAACCATGATACATTACCGTCTGATATCAGGCGTCAAATAGGACGGCTTAGCAAACAAAAGCAGGCAATGTATCCCTTAATTAAGATGAAAATAATATATGACGTAGTGTCTGGTTTTGACAATGAGCAAGTGTACCTAATGGATGATAGAATATTTAACATGTGTGTGTATGGTGGGAGCATTTTTACTATTATTTAGATCAAAGTTTGTAAACATGTATTGTGTATTAAATTTTAATTACAACTAAAATCAATCAATTTATTGAGTTTTTGGTTCATATAAAAGAGAAATTCAGGAAGAACATTTTTGGCTAATTTACCTACTGCTTCTGAATAGGGCGTTATTTTATTTAGTGTTTGGTTCAAAAAACAAATGTGTGTATTTGTGTGTGTGAGTATGGATACGTGCGTGCGCCCGTGCGTGCGTGCGTGTGTATGTGTGCCTATCAATCAGCAAGTATTTCAAATTTGTCACAAGCAGAAGTAGTTATTAAAAAGCATCAGTAAATAAAGTAAAGAAGTCGCTTTCCAACAAAGCGCTCTCCACTTCAGTTTCACATGGCTTGCAATACAAAATGGTGTAGCGGGTTGAATGTGTGAGCAATAACAAGCGAAGTTAGTTTTGGTGTTGTTCCTCGAAGCAAGTTGCTCTGAACCAGCTAACCTTATACCTGCTACACGATTTTGCAGCAGATTGAGACCGAATAAGATCGGTATTTGCATGTCCGAAGTTTTGTCATCATCAGCTCTGATAGTCAATTGTATTTGATAGTCTGAACTCTGATTCCAGGAATTCAAATACAAACCGAGTTGGAGTTTTGATTAAAATAATTGTTTGATCATTATTATTTTCATAATGAGCCATTATTTTGCGGCACTCCTGCGGTTTGGTAAGCACACTGTTATAAATAAATAAATATCCACAGACATTCATACAGCGCCAAACCATAGTTTGGCTAAGCTAAAATACTTACATTAGCCTGGCAATAATATGGATACTAAACAATGGATAAACATACTTATTTATTTTTTGTGAATGTATACATACATAGAAATATTATTTGTGAATGTATATATACATAGAAAACACCCTGACCAATATAAACAGATATGTGACACAGAAATGTTTGTACGCCCGGATAATAACGTCTGAACAATTAAACCAAATGCGTTGTCACATGTTATAGCTTATATAATATAAAAAAGTTCGGAAATAGTTATTTTTATAGAGTGATAAAGGAAGAAAAGAGTTTTTTATTAACATAAGGTACTTCTGCTAACACGCCTCCAATGTTTCGGATGTAAAACCGAGCGCCAATTTGAATATTTAATCAGAACCCACGCGACCTCTAAAATTATACAAAACAATCCGCAGGCGGGAAACGTACGTCTTCATGATTAAAATCATACATATGTGAGCAAACAAGAAGTTAGTGTTTGTACAATTACAGAGCAGGCAAGACAAACACGCCGGATGGCGCGAAATAAACGTGTTAAAACTTCAACCGCCCTTAAAGTAATTGCCGTACCTTAGTACGGAGCCACTTTAATTACGATTCTCTATGTAATGTCGCTATTTGGGACCAGAATTTGGTGGTAAAAGTTACAAGGTTTCGTCGCTACTCGCAATCAGTGGCGTGCACAGAGATTTTGAGCAGGGTATGCATACATAACGGATGACAAAACACACAGTTTTGTCGTCTCATCAATCAGCTACCATCTGACTTATTCCCTGAGCGATACGACCTGGCGTCCTTCAAGAAGAGAGCGTATTCCCACTTAAAAGGCCGGCAACGCATTTCTTTGCCCTGGTATTGCAAGTGTACATGGGCGACGGAGTCATTTACCATCAGATGAGCCGCCTGCTCGTTTGCCCGCTATAACATCTAAAAAAATAGGATTCCACTAGTTAATTTTGGGAATCGCAATACTTTCATGATGAAAACAACTATTAACGCCATCTATTCAGATTTTTGTGCAATTTTTACATTACTACTTATTTTGTTTTCAAACATTTGACAACATCAATAATTTCCAATAACTTCTAATGTACTAATTGCACAAATATCTCATAGATGGCGCTGACAGCTATTTAAATGTTATGATAAAGTTTTCGAACATGTTATTCAATCAGAATAAAATGTAAAATAACAAATAAAGGAATTTTGCATATTTTTTATGTATAGACATGTTGATTTTATTAAACAATCATAGAACAATCCTTTTCTATTTTATTATTGATTTGAATGTATATTTGACTACATGGTCTGCATAAGACAATGTCATTAGTTAAATCAATAAATATTTCAAATAGGTGCCTAAAATGTTTTATAATCGATGTTAAGGTTAAAAACCTAGCCTCTATTCTAGATTTGCCAAATGTTTGTCATTTTGAACATGATTCTAAATGTTTTTCACTAGAATCATGTTTGGCAGCGGCTTATTAATAAATATTACTTTAATCAGAATATCCGCTACTTATCCAATTGTTATTATCTTGAATTGAAAACAAAACAATTCAATTTACGTGTCTGCAACCTGTTAGCCAGGAATAATTATCGTATAATTATAAATTAAAATAACGCGCAGTTTTACCTTTCTTTTGGCACATATCCAACATAGGTACACATCTTCCCTTCGCAATTATAAGAACTTTAATATCATAATTAAAACTAAAAAACGCGCCACTTTTTAATTTACGCAAACACACATCACCAGAACATAACTCACAGCTATAATTTTTCATTATTCAAAACTTATTAGAAAATAAATTCTCCATTAACAAATAATATTCACTTTTCTATCATAGTCAAAACAATATGGATGACTACTTACAAATATTGCGAGCGCTGACGAATCGGGTTGACCGTCGAGATAGATAAAGACGACAAATCGTGAAAGACAAAGAAGACAACAGATAAACTATGACCAACGGCGCGATTTGTTTCTATTCATTCTCGTCGAGAAATAAGCTGTGCTTCCCGAGATTACATATGTGTGCGTGTATTTAACGTACACGAGCATATTTTTCGCCTATCGGGATTTGAACCGTTTACAACTGCGGAATTTTATGAATGAATTTCGTAATAATTCGATATGCACTGGTTAGTTATGCTTACGTGCGGGTGGCGTACGAGTCGGCGAGGGCGATGCGCGCTAATATATAAAAAAACGACTCGAGTGCAGTGGCGTTTTAAAAAAAACAATAACTCTTTTTTTATTACAAAATGTATACTATTACGAGTTAATTTTAAAAATAATAATTAATATTTATAATTATATTTTGTATTCAGTATTAACGCCGAAACCCAGGTATGCACTGCATATATGCATATATGGACGGCATGCTCATGCTCGCAATGCTCAGGCTATGTTGCAAGAAATGAGTTGTGCCACGCATCATTTAACTTTATCATTTTTTGCATCTAATTTATGTACATGCAGAAAATGCTACAGGATTCTATGATAAATCTTTCAAAATCAAAAAGCCTTTATTCAGTTTAGTCTACAGCTTGTTCGGTCGGCTGTTTTCTACTGAGAAGAATCCAGCAAATAAACTCTGTAGTTACTCTTTTTAAAAAAGTTAAAATATTTATTAATCCAAATTAAAAAGGAGAATATTTATATAATCGAAAGTCATTTGCTGTCAAAATAATTATATAAAGCAAATTATATTCACAATTTTTATCAAGTAATTGGTAAAGATATAAGTATCTACAAAATTATTATTAAGCAGTTAAGTAAAATATAAATCTAAATAAACGATAAAGAAAAAGGAGTTATTTCGAATTTTACAGTATAGTTATT
>PQWD01002432.1:0-37063 GCA_019425675.1 Leucinodes orbonalis | reverse complement strand
GTGTAAATTTTAAGGCTGAGAGCCATCTGCGCTCGCCACTTGCCCGGTGAAGCTGTAAAGGCCCATCTGCGGCCAACAGCAGTAGTCAGTTCGAAAAAAAAAAGATCCTATTTGCTTAAAGCATGCGATCATTATAAATAAATATATGTTCTGTTCTTGGAGTAAATAAATGAACTTTAAGTGAAATAAACGTTATATTTTATATAGATGCACATTTTCAATCACGGCTCTACATTATCCTAACGAAAACATAGAATCGCCCGCGGGCACGGCGTCCGTGACCTGTGACGTAAATATGCGATTTTTCGTCCATCGCCCCCAATGAATGTGAATGAGCTGCATGAATGCAGCCTGCATAAAGAGTTGCATAATGACGCGAGTGTTTTGTTGAATTGGGTCACAATAGCTTCGGCGGGGGAGTATCGGGTAATGGACTCCGAGGTTCGTAGGACTTTGGTAGTTTAAATGCTTTTTATTGTGATTCGTGTAATTTTTGACGTCCATAAGTACTTTTTGTAAGATTAATTTGAATAAATGGATATTGCCTTTGACTGTTTTATATACTGACGTAAGTGCAGCCCGTGAAGGTTTAATTTATTGATAGTGAAGGGATTTTCTATAATCTACACGCTTAGGAATTAAAGAAAGTAAACATTCATTAAGTTTAATGTAGCGCAACACAATCACATTTAGACATGTCACAAGAAAAGGACAAAAATAAAAATAATAAATCACTATGAATACTAAAACAACATGGAGTGCTACGATGCCTAAAACAAACGGACTCATTCAGCATAAGCCAGGGACCCTAACAAGCGGATCTGGCTCCGATTTTCAGTGAACCCAGCGGCAGCGGATAACAGTTGGTAGCTCCAAAAGGTAAAGAGCACTTCTTGAAGCTATATCAGCCATCTGCAGGTAGTTAGTAGGTGGTAAATTAGATACTGAGTCGTCTAGGTAGGTACCACCGCAGTGCCAGATATCGTCCCGGGAAATACCAGTGTTATGCACTTATGTGTCAGTCAGCGTGATCTTTTAAGCACTAACACATCGACTACCACACCAAGGGTTCCGGGTTCGATCCCCGGACAGTACAAACATTTGTGTGCATGAACATGTCTGTAATGGTCTGGGTGATTCCTCGTGTAATATGTATGTATTTACAAAAAAATGTGTATAATTATGTTTATCTGTTGTTTAGTACCCATAATACAGGTTTCACGCTTAGCTTGGGGCTAGATGGCGCTGTGTTAATGTTTGTGGATATTTATTTATTTTTAAACCTCCTCCACCTCGGTGATAGGTGGTGACATTTCTAACCCAGCTTGTACTGCCAGGGGATGGAACCCAGAACCCTTTGTATACGTCTTAACCATTACACCACACGTGTCGTCAAACAATAAAAAGCATGCATTTGTCCTGTGTGCAAGCGTAATGTCAGTTTTTGGTACACACAGGCGTGTAGACGCCGCGATCCGACGCGACGTGCAAATTTGACGCCTTTGTGTCGAGCGCCGTGACGCGCATGCCGACCGCCCGCCGCCATTACCGCTCTTGGACTCTATAGTCTATGGACACTGGCGGGAAATGTTTAAAAAATGAATGTTAGTAGGACTTGTCAAATAATATTTAAAAAAAGTTTTCATAGTGGGCATCAATGATATTCTATATATATAAAGGACACCCGTGCCTCAAAAACGAACCGCCAAAGAGAATACAGTTTGTAGTCTCTTGTTTAGGTAAATATATGCTCATTCGAAATATGTTTATGTGTGCTGTCGCTGCATTCGGAACACTCTCTTCGATTGTTTTGTAAGCATATCATGAATCTATACATTTTACATCATTGGTGGTCATGGTTAAGACTTTGTGCTTGTAAGTCCAGTTGGCACGTTTATTAATATTGCATACTCAATCGAATGATTTGAAGTGATATAGGAACTAGAATAAATAAGTGTTCTTAAAAAGATTGGTACCTACTCCGAAATGTATCTAGAAAATCTCTCAGTTTTGACTTACATAATTAGTGGTTATTACCAAATTAAATAGTTTCAGCCAACTTTAATCTCCGCTCATAACATCTACTACTTTTGTTATTTGTGTGCCGGTACAGTTATCCATAGAAAGTAAACTCTACCTAAAGATACTTTTTAATCAAGATAATTTATTCTCAGTTGTTTATTACTTTAAGGACTGCACTAGTTTGCCTTTCTTCTGGTCATGTCTAAATAAATTTTAAATAATTTTCTTTTATGTTTAGTGCATATCTTTTGGCATGGCAATTGCCATTCCGTTCCTATCGCGTTCAGCATTCGTAATAGGCGCCCACTTTCAATCATACCGATTTCTGTAGTCACTTGTCGGGCTATTTGTTTGTGCCCCGAGCTCGATGGACGCGGAATGGAAATGAAAGGGTGCCGGGTTTGACTCCCGGATTCGGCAGTTACTTTGTGATTTCTTTGGTCGCCGGTAATTTATTTAGGACTTCAAAAGGGCTATGTTGGTTTTCGGCCGTTTATGAGAGTTTCAGCTTTATATTTGACGTAATGGTTTATGTATACCGCGTAGCGCCCGAGGTGTGGGATCATGGCATTGTGCCTTTTGGGGATCTCGTGATAGAGACTTATGAAAAGATATTTTAATAAAACTACTGTAAGAGAATAACATTACCATTAGAAGCACTGTGACACAATAAATAATAGTTCGGTTAAATTATTTTGTATTGTATCGTTTTTTTGTTAAATTATATTCTTGTTAACTGTCCAAACACAATATTATTGTCGGTTTAAATCTGATGTGTGTTTTTGTGATGCAAATAAATGAATTATCTTTCTATCTACCTCCTATAGCCGTTAATGTCGTCGCCTAGGAGATGATGAATGATACAGGGTTTGAATTATGAACCTTAGAATATATTGCATTTCTACGCAATGGTGTCCATAGAGATTATGAGTAGTCAAAGTCAAAAACATTTATTTCAAATTAGGCTTACAAAAAGCACTTATGATCGTCAAAAAATATACAAAAATATAATAAAAAACGATTAAAATACTAAACTAAAAATATGAGTTTTGATGCTTTGAAAAAAAAGCGCTTCAGTGGTTTGGCCTGTTGAGAAAGAAGCACCCAAGAAAACTCAAGAAAGTAGAGTATGCAAAGTGCACTCACTAATCGCAAAAACAATAAAGAATTTATATTTTTGTCAAATTCAGTGCTGTCGATGCCAGCGGATCGCCTATGGTTTCAAATCAGTAGAGGAAAATGGGCAATAATACGTTGGCCATTTCCGGGTTGTCTGGACGCGCAGGGTATGCACTACTTATTTGCATATATGGATTGCAATGGTTCAACGTACATTTCGAATATTGAAAATGATAAAAAATATTTGGTTGGGCCTATGTACATCAGTGGATGTTTTAACTAAAATTTAAAGCTCAATCTCTCGTTTTTTCCTCGCATGATATCACGGGAAAACAATAGAAAATCCTTTATATTTTTCGCTAATCAACTGAGCGAATATAATTTACTGATAAATATACATCGTGAACTTTTATTAAGTTCTTATATATTACACGAGGTGGATGCTTACCTAGTTCAAACACTCTGAGCTAATGTTTTTTCCAAGTCAAAATAGTTTTGCAAGATGAGTTTAAAGAATTATACTTCCATGCTTTTAAAGGTCATTGAATATTAATTCAATTAATCATGCGTCACTTGTTTCTGATGTAGAATAAATAAGTTATTGGTCTACCAATACTCAATGATGCCCGTAATTTTCTTTATTGGCCAAAGCCACAGTGTAGCGGCTTACAGCAGAGGTCCACCGTAACAGTCTATCAATGGTAATGGAAGCAGTTAGGCTTTTGCGGGCGGTCGGGTGACCGGGCCCAATCGCGCCGCCATTGTGCGCGACGTATGTCTTCCCGTGCGATTTACATGGCTACGTTTAACCGGCTATTGCCTGGGGATAAGCCCTGGGCTCCGATTACACTAAAATCTTTGACCTTAAGTCACTTTAAAATCCAACTGTAAATTATATTCCGGTACAACTTTAATGATGTAAAATGGTTTAAATTGAAAATGAATTGTCGGAAACAGAACGGATGAGTGCAAAATTTTTCTATTGCGTCACAATAAAGATCTTAATAGCGAATTTAAAAATTCGCGGAATTGGGGCCCTGGTATTTTGTGATGAATTCAGTGGGAGAGCGATTCCAAGGCCGAACCGAAAACCGGCGCGTTGTGTCTCGCCGAGTGAGTGCGGTTACCGGAGGCCTAAACATTTTCCCCTCCTTATATGCATATTCTTCTTTCGTCGTGCGTTCGCGACCTTCATCCGTAGGATTGTTTTTATTGCGAAATCGTTGAAATATTATTCGTCTTTGCAAAAATGGAACTATTTTACATGTTTTTTGGAGAACTTAAGTGTATTTTATAGAACTAAGAGTTCGTATTGTATTTATACTGAAGTGCTTTCTCATGTGACTGTTCATTAATAGACAGTGTGGTTACACAGACATCCGAATATACAATTAGACTGCACAAGCCGCCAAGTTTATAGGCAGTCCCAGTGTCGCAATTTCTTTTCGGTTCTTACCTGTGAAAAGTTATTATATTTCTTGAAATTACTGATTCATTGCGATGATGGCATGTTACAATTGCATAGGATGCATTTTGGGAAAAAACGGTAATTTCTTCTAATATTCGTGCGTCTTGACTCGTCTCACAGAGCGTAAACTGGCAGCCAGTGTATGCTCGTTGAGCTTACATTTGTCGCACTTAAAAACGAGGCTTGCCCCATCTTCTGTATTGGGAAATCTGTGGTGGTGTATGTTTTCTTTGTATTATCCATTTGCAATGTTGTTTTCTATATCGTAAAGATAATAATACCTAAATAATTAAAATCACAATATAGAGATATTAAAGAAAAGCAGACAGACGGAGAATAGATATAGAAATATCCAATAGTACTTGATAAATACAGGGTTCAATATGAAATTAAGTAAGACTCGTAAAGAGAATCCATTTAAAAGACTTTCTGTCAATGTACTAGGCGGTAGACTTGGTACTGAGTCGTCTAGGTAGGTATCACCGCAGTGCTAGATATCGTCTCGTGAAACAGGAGTGTTTTGCACTTCCGTGTTTCGAGATGAGGGCACTGAAGCTAGTAAAATTACCGGGTATAACAGAACATCNACACTTTAACACAAACTCTCCATTCATAGCTTCAAAACTTGAGATTTTATTGTTATATAAAATGCGCAGATTTCGTCAATGACACACTGATGATCATCATAAGTTTAGTATACAACCAACAAAAAAATTCGTAAACTTATAAATTTCGCCTTCCATCCCCTAAAAAGGGGTGGAATCAAATGTGAGACTTTCACTAATTTTATGAATTAAGCTATGAAAATTTATACGGGACTGTAGACAGTAACAAAAACCTATTATTTAATACTTAACTTACTCCAGGATTGTAGTGAAACGGCGAAGTCATACATTTTAATTTTGTTGAAGTTAGAGTTGGTAGAGTTAGGCCGTGTAGATTCGTAGAAGCTTAGCTATACATGCGATCTAATATCTTTTCGAAATAGAAAACTTTATGTCATCGTCTTGGCAACATTTTAACCAAGTCCCGACCTTATAGTCCAATATCACCTGCTCGTGGTGCATTCTACCTGTAATCGAAGCTCTGGCGACAAATCATCACGCACGGTTCGGACCCTTAAATTGAGGAAGTCAATGGGTACGTTGTTTTTCTAACAGTGTAAGTAATAACTTCTATAGAACAGGGATATATATTTATTTATTTCAGCTGATTGATTGACACGCGTCAGTGACCGTGACGTTAATTAATTTTTATTATATGAAGTTAAGAATATTATAATTAATTGTGTGAGCATTTGATGGCCCTAATTGACTTTACGAGTAGTTAAGGTCATAGCAGTTATGTCTATGTTTTGGACAGAAATTTTCACTTAATGACTGTTAAGTAAAAAAAGTCCTGATACCGTGACAATCATCTTTAGAGGACATAAATACTCTGCAGGCAGCACTACTAATAACGAAGTGAGGACATATAACCTGATTGTCACCTTTTTTTAAATTAACGGTATTATGTTAAGCCCTTTGATAGAATAGATATGTGTTCAAAGCAGAACATGAAACAATGTTTTGTAATTATGCATGCAGTGGATAATTGACAAAACAAGACATGGTTCCAAGTTGAAGCGCTGTTCAATACTTACAATGAACTTGTCACAATTTCATACAGTTCTAAATTTAGAAAAAAAATCGACGTACTACTATACTGTCACAAAAACAAATGTACCAAACGAGCATCTCACACATCTGTGTTGTTTCTTACATATCTATCAACGTCGACATGTGCCCCACCCCATTGTCTCGCCTCTCCAGTGTTTATTCGCCGATAATTGAGGACACCCTGTATTAAATTCCGCGCCCCTGTTTTTAAGGCCCGCCCGAGTGACTTCTCGAGCACCTACGAGAGGCGCCGGAGGCAACGCATGTCGCTCCGATTAGTTCTAATCTTTTATGGGGAACGCAATTGTTTTTGATAGCTTGTTACGCTTCAGTGGGCCAGAGTTGATACACGTGATTGATGGGTTTTGTTTATGATTGTGGATAAGCTTTGGGATGAAAAAGGTATATATTTTTCGGGACTTAATATTACTTCATTGTTTCGTGATTAACTTTCAGAACCCAAAATAACCATATTGGTTAGTGGTACATCCTGCCTAATTAAAAACTGGATTTTATACTGGACCCCACATACTGGGGTGTAGTGGATCCCAAATGGGTGAGCGCCAAAATTAAATGTGAGTGTAACTGATTGCTGATGCTAAGGTAAACGTATTTTTGGGGAAACTAAAACTTTCAAACATTGCAAATATGTATGAAATTTGCTTCTCTTACAACATTACGCAGGCTTTACCATACGTCATTGTTAAGCTAGGGCCACACTAAACGGGGAATGCCATTAATTATCGCGACAATGGGCGTTAAATTCAGTTGTAGGCATCTCTTTCCGCTATATTTTTGCTGTTTTAACGTTTTAAAAATAATCGCAATAATTGTCGCGTTAATTTGGCCACAGCATTATAGGTAGATTAGGCCAAAAAGACTATGTAATTCCATTGCAGATTAATGAGGTGCTAAATCGTTTCATGTGCTTAATACGAATGACGAAATTATCATGTTTATTTGCAGTGTGATGGTAATTACTTTGGCCAGGAGGTTGATCACATATTTGCTAGACTGTTAAATACCGGGAGCAGACTTCATACAATAGATTCCTCTGTGACTGTGTACTATCAGTTAAGGAAATATAGATCAGGACTGATGGCCTGATGATTCTTGGCAAAATCGGCCCGATGGAAAAACGACTTGAGAAAGTTCTGCAGTGGATGGATCACATGAGCTCATGTCTATGACATAACGCCCCCACATTTTAAGGCTGAGAGCCATCTGCGCTCGCCACTTGCCCGGTGAAGCTGTAAAGGCCATCTGCGGCCAAAAGCAGTAGTCAGTTCGAAAAAAAAAAAAAGCCCCCACATTGGTGGACGGTGATTTTTGATTTAGTTACTTAGATAAACAATTAACTATCTAGAAGCACAATCCCAAAGAAACGTCAATCAAAAAATGTCCGAGCTGCATTACACACGTAGAACATAAAATTATTCATTGAAATTTTGACCTTAACGCGTCACTGAAAGGGTACAAAATCAAAAAAGTACGAGTACACTGCTGTCATTATGACAAGTGAAACTATGAAAATTCTGCCTAACCGACGCGATGGGCAGAGTTTTGCCGCGGACACTTTTTGAGTGAGATTGTGCATCTAGTTAGTTTATTGTTTACTAGCTTTTGCCCGCGGCTTCGCCCGCGTTAAATTCGGGATAACAAAATTATCCTGTTTTCGTTACCAGGAAAGTGGAGCCATCCACTTTCTCGGTACCTATATTATAAATAGGATTTTTTTTTTAGAAATTTATCCCAATACCTATGTATGGAGGGATATTATACCGGACTTCTTTCACTATTATATATATATATATATACTACTTACTACTTACAGCCCTCATACCAATTTTTAGCTTTCTACCTTAAGAACTGCGGAAAATCGGATATGATTCTTCCTCCCCTATTTAAAGGGTTTGGGCTTGGATTTTAAGAAAAAAAAATATATGCCATATTTTTTCGTTTTAGGGAAGTGGGGGGTGAAAACGGGACAAAAAGTAGTCTAGAACCTATTCTAGGTTACCTACTATCAACATACCAAGTTTCAATAAAATCCGTTCAGCCGTTTAGACGTGAAAGCGTAACAAACAGACAGACAGACAGACACAGAGATACTTTCACATTTATAATATGTAATGTAAAAAAAAATTGTTTATCTTAGTTTAGGTGCAATAAAATGGATTAAAGAGTTTTCAATCAAAAAAATTTTGGTATTTATTTACATTTCTGTATAAGGCCAACGAAGGCAACGAATGGTAGGCCAAGTGTCATCCGAAAGGAAGAAAAATACCTAACTACGCCTTCTTATCCCCTCGAACGTAGCACACGCGTAGACTACGGGTCACTAGTACCATTGGTGGTACAAATTACCCAATCTTGTATCATTTGTACCATTAATGGTACTAGTCAATGGTACAAACGACACTAGGCTGATTCATCTATTGTTTATTGTGATTTTCCACCCGTGTTTCGCACGACCGCTTATAGAAAAGCTGAAGGTGCCGGGATGGGAAAAAAAGTAACTTTTCGCTGTGTCGAGTACATCCAGCTTCTTCATGTACATTATATGACTTGGGACGTGCCCCTTGAATATGTCAACACCAAAGATTCCAATTTAAGGTTTTCTCGCAAGTGTTAAATGTGCTTTTGACTTTTAGTCCGATGGCAAATGGAACTTTTCTGTTTGTTTATTGTAAATTTAACATAGCTTAAATTAATTTGTAACTTGTTTATCAAATAATAAAAGTCTGGGACATTCTAAGTTCTGTCAATAAATGTTTCGAAAAAACAAAAGTAGCAATAAAATATTAATAGATTATTTGTAAAATCAAATAGCTTTTTGGTTTTCAAAATTCTTTATTTTACGTCGTACACATTAACTAAAACTTGATACACAAAAAAAAATTCAAAAGTTCAAAATATGCCTCGATTCAGTTATGGTATAGCCTCAATATCGACACATTTTCAATTATTAACAATAAGTAATAACAAAATTAATAGTAATATTTAACAATAATATGATTGACACATGGCACTTGCAAATTATAATTATAAAATATCATAACATATTTATTAATTCAAGTTCAAAAATGTGTCATACTCATGTATGACGTTATCTATCGTTTTATTTTAAGTTTCTTTCATGGGTGAATATCGACTTGGGGAAGGTATTACAAAATCTAACAAATCTTAATATATAATCAAAATAAACGCCTAAGTATATACAAAAGATATGTAACAATCATCGTCATATTACGCTCTCTAAATTAATTACAATATAAACAATAATTAGGTACCGTAATTACAATAACAAGTAACTTAATGCGTACGTGTAATATTTACAAATAAACCTCGATATGTTATTCTGCGTATTGTTCACAAGTATTTGATGCCTTTAGTGTATTTCTCATCTATTACTATGAATATTTGATACAACGCTGATTCATTTCTTAGTAATTAATCCGTTTATTACCTTTGCGATGAAACTAATAAAAATAGAAACAGATTTAAGTTACCTGTGAGATATGTCTATGACAGTCAAACTGATCTAAAAAGTCTCCTTTCACATGAAATTGACGTTTATTCCCTAACAGTTCTAGTTATCTACTAAACTCTATGATATGTCATCTATTCAGTGAGGCCTGCCTCGAATAACGACTACACATTGCACAAAATTACTATTAATAAATTTACTATTGCACTAGGTATATTTAATGTTACATTAGAGATTTATTTTACAAACTGTGCTTCAAATTTCCTTTTTCAGTTGTACCTAATATGGACCATGACTGAATTATACATTTCATTTCTTAATGCATTGCATGTTTACCAGTTACAAATGCTTTATTTTACTCTGTAAAGTTTATATTTGTGTTGTTACAAATTATATTTGGCTTTTGGTTTGCATTCATTGGTTCATTGAGAGGTTTAGACTGGGTGCAGGTGTCTATACCAGCAATAGGTTTAGTATATTAACGGACAATTTCAACAGATTAACTCAATAACCGCCTAAGTGGGAAATATCCAACATAAACAAGAGATTATTTCTTCATTCCTGAAGAGAAAAATGTGGGGTCTTGAACATAGTGTTCCAGTAACAAAATCATTGTAATAAATCATTCTAATTTGAGTTCTTAATAATGACTAAAATCTGAAACCAATGCTATAAAAAGTTTAAAAGATTCACTATCGAGTTTCTTACCGGCTTTTCTCGAATAACCTACTTTTCCAAACCGGTCATAAAAAATATAAATAATTTGACGATTCAAAAGTATTAAGATTTATTTGAATGAAGATAGTTTATTTACTCGAACTTGTCATTCGCATACATTTCAAAACTTCCTTTTTACTGTATATTATATTACTCGTGTCTTTTACTTTCATGTTGTTATTTCAATTAATGTCATAGAAATGGTACACGATTCGTATATATAATATGCATTATGCACTTTTAATTTCACTGTGTTCACAACGTCTTTTATTTTCATTAGTACCACAATCACAAGTGTATAAAAGTTTAAAGCCCTTTAGAGAAGGTTAGAGAGTGGGCTGTTCATTACACTGTTCCATACATCCACTGTGCACTGTTAATTTCACTGTGTTCACACGTCTTTTGTTTTCATTTCTACCACGTGCTCACGTCTATGACTATATTGGTGAGTATGCCTAGTCAATTTGTGTTAGTTATTATGCGATAACACTGTTCCACACATCCACTATTGAGTATGTCAATTTCACCGTGTTCACATTTTTTTGTGTTCACTTATGTCACGTTAATATTGAGTGTGTGAGTTCATACTTTAAGGCCCGTATTCTGAAACGAGTCATGCGTTGATCTTTACTTAGAGTTAGATAGGTATATTCCACACATACATAGGATTAGTGTTAGTATATAAGCTTTGATTATTGTAATTTAAGAGACATTATTAATATACTAGAGTGCTCATATACGTGTTTTCATTTCGTCTCCCGGTCCCCACATTGCATAGGAATAGCGCTATATACGATAAATAGCGTGGTTCCTTTTAACTTCATTTAAGTAAAGACCAACGCGTGAGTGCCGTTGTCTGTGTACGGGTCTGAGTATGAGTTCAGACGGAGTCGGGCGAGGAGGTGTGCGCGCGGTCGAGCGAGGTGGACGGCCGCTCCCAGTGCGGGGGCCACGCCCGCGCCGGGAGCGCCACCGGCCTTCATATCACGTGCTGCGGGGGCTCCTCGTCCTTTGGAAGTGTTATAAAAAATAATAATAATAAAAAAACTTTATTTACTTCAAAACTTTTTACATAAATATAGTGGTCGAAGTCACCTTTTAAGCAAAATAGATGATGACTACGCTCTTGCTTATATCTATTAAGTTTCATCGGTTTGTACAATTTGTTCTTTTTTATAATAAAAGGATTTAACAATACTAATGAAGTAAGTAGTGTAGTGTAGCAGCTGTAATATGTTGTGGGCGTAGTACAAGTGTCCCCTACTTGAGCTGTTGAAGAAGTGCCTCTGTTTTTTCATAGTTTAGTGGTAACAAAAATTCAGTAATTAGTTTCTTAATTTCGCGCAATGTTTTACGTTTATTTATTCTGTTGTATAATAGCGTAGATAATCTATTATATTGTAATACATGGTTTACCTCCACTCGCCACAATTTAATTTAGAAATTTGAGTGCGTTTGACTACCATCTCACCTGATGGAAAGTGACGATGCAGCCTAAGATGTATCATCACGCAAACTCATCATCATCAGCACATTAAACGTTCCCACTGTGTGGCACGAGCCTATCCGTAAAGGTGTATAGGTCTTAGTCGTCCACGCGGGCTCAGTGCGGATTGGCCAACTTCACGCACAACCCTTGAATCTATTCGCAGGCGTGCGCATGTTTCCTTACGATATTTTTGTTTACCGTAAGAGCGTTGGACGACGTACATATAATTTCGAAAATACATTGGTACGCGTTAGAATTTGAACCTGCACCGTCCAGAGGAATACATTAGTATATTTACAGTCAAAACTCATAAACAGTCTCGGTTAAATTATTACTGTTTTTTATCTGCATTGAGCGCGCATGGTAGGTTTTGACCCAATCTGCTTGGTGGAATGGCCTGTGCCCTGTAGTATGTTGTTATGGACTAATGATGATCAACCTTATGAGACCGTGGACCGGGATATCTGGTGCAAAATCAGGATCTTCGGCCAGCATAGGAAAATGAAAAAATGAAAGAGTCTTTTGGGGAGATTGAATCATGAAATGCGGGCCCAATACGGATTGCTGTGCACTCCCTATAGATATGCTGTGGATTGCCTTTGCCATGCAGTGGGCGTGATGGCCTGATGACGATGACGAGCTTTATAACAGTCAGAAAGTACATAACAGTCAGCCAATACTTAATCACTGCAAATATTTTTTATATTTGAGACGTCGACCGCATCACCAAGGGTACCGGGTTCGATCCCCGGGCAGTACAAATATTTGTGTGTATGGACATGTCTGTTTGTAATGGTCTGGGTGTTTTCTATGTATATGTATGAATTTACAGAAAAATATATATTACAATGTTTATCCGTCGCTAAGTACCCATAATACAGGCGTCACGCTTAACTTGGGGCTAGTTGGCGCTGTGTGCATGTCAGTGGATATTATTATTTTTATATACCAGTTCTATACATACGTAAAGATGCAGTTTGAGGTTTTTAGGGTTGGCAAGATATTTTTAAAATAAATTAGACAACGGCGTTCTCAAATGGTGCAAATATTTTGAAAGTTGGACAACCGCTTCTAGTAAAGACCCGTGGTCCAACTAGTTGGACAGAGCAGTTGGACCACTGCCCTGCACTGGTTACAGGCTGGATGATTGTACCTTTATGAGCACGTAGGCTTAGGTTATGGTCCACTCTCCAAATGCCAGTCGTAAGCCTGCCCATGTACCCGGTAGTACAAAAGATACCTTCATGAGCACGTAGGCGTAGGGTATGGCCCAGACTTCAAATAACAACCCCAGAATGGTCTGTACCCTGTCATCAGCTCATTTCACGTCCCCACCGAGGGGCACGAGCCTACCCGTATAAGGTGATTAAGCTTTAGTCGTCCACGCGGGCCCAGTACGGATTGGAAGACTTCACACAAACAACCTTCGAATTTCCGAATTTCTTCGCAGGCTTGCATGAAGGTTTCCTCACGATGTTTTCCTTCACCGTAAGAGCGTCGGATAACGTACATATATTTTCGAAAATTCGAAAATACATTGGTACGTGTCGGGATTTGAACCTCAGCCCTCCCGGTAGGAAGGCGACAGTCCACACCATTGAGCCACCGACGCTTACCCTGTAAATTATTGTTATAGTCTGGATAACTGTACCTTCATGGGCGTACAGTTGATGGCCCAATATACAAATACTGCTGGGTAGCCTGTATCCTATAGAAGAATGTTAAAGGATGATTATACCTTCATGAGGACGTAGGCGACGGGCCGCTTGACATCAGGCGGTGGTGATGGGGAGCGGCGCGGTGGACAGCCGCAAGGAGACAGCGCACTGTTGTACAGCGCACTGCTGTACAACGCACCACCGTATAGAGCCTAGGAACATTTGAAAATCTTGATAATGAAAGAAAGAAAATTGTTTATTCGGTGCAATAAATTTACAAATACAATTAAAATGCAATTATTTATACTCTCTCTGTATATTTAACTTATTGCGGTAGCTAGACATAGGTCTTTCTAGTGATACTCCAAAATTGTAAATGTTTTACAAACATCAGTGTATTTACAATCAAAACTCATAACCAGTGAATAAGCTTATTGATTACGAAATTCAGTCAATAAACATGGCAAACATTTACAAATTTTGGAGTATCATGAGAGAGGCGCTATAAGTTAGGAAATCCCAGCGCTCTCACAAATATGGATACAAAGTAAGTAAAATAACTAATTTCGTGGTCTAATGGTATGTATGTACAAATTTTGTTGGGCATAATATTATGAGGGAGACCTATGTTTGGCAGTGGATTGCAGTAGGTTTTTACGGCGACCCATCTGGTGTAATGGTTGAGACGTCGGCTATTACATCAAGGGTTCCGGGTTCAATCTCCGGGCAGTACAAACATTTATGTGCATGAACATGTCTGTTTGTATTGGTCTGGGTGTTTTCTATGTATAGTATGTATCCAAACAACTATATGTATGTTTATCCTTTGTTTAGTATCCACATTAAAGGCGAATGTTTAGTTTGGGGCTAGATGACGCTGTGTGAATGTCTTTAGATATTTATATTATTATTTTAAGAGAAAGAGTATTTTATTGACTATAAAAAAATAATTTCAGTAAGTAAAACATGCTTCGAACACATGTCTGGTTCGCGGAAACCATAAGTTACATTAAGTCTTTAACCTTACAAGTAACACATACCTGTAAATGCGCCAACTCAGCTGCTAACTTCCCGTCGTCAGTCGGTAACTTAGCAAATGGGTAGAACGGGTACGGCAGCGGCGGGAACAGGGCTCTTCCTAAATCCTGTTTGTCCGGCAGTAGATGGTGCGCCATGGGCAGCTGTGGCATCGAGTGAGGCACTGATGGGGTCACCATCCTTGGAACTGGCGCCATAAGGCCGCTGATTCCGAAACCGAACTTGGGCTCCTTTTTGACCAGCGCCTTGGGTTTCCTTCGCGGCCGGTATTTGTAGTCGGGATGCTCTTTCATGTGAAGTGCCCTGGAAGTTTGAGATGTTTAGGGTTGGGTAACGGATTTTTAAGTTTAAACTGGTTCAGTCAGTTGAGAATAGAGATTTTAAGGCCTTTTCTTCACAGTAAGTCCGAGTTTGATCCCTACATACATGAACTTTTCTGTTTGTATTGGTCTGGGTGTCCCTATGTATCTATATTATAAATGTATTTACAAAAAATATATGAGTAGTTAGTAGTAGTAGCAGACGAGTTCTGGAGTGGAGACCGCGTCTCGGCAAGCGTAGCGTAGGACGCCCTCGCGGCCCGATGGACCGACGACTTGCGAAAGGTCGCTGGTGGAGGCTGGATGAGAAAAGCGGAGGTACGGGATATCTGGCGCAAAATGGCGGAGACCTATGTCCAGCTGTGATTTAAGTAGTTTTTACCGTGTAAGTTTGATTGTACTTAAGTTTATTCAAATTATAATGCAGTTCATTGTCAATGATCCCTCATCATATATGTCCCCACCGAGAAGTATGGGCCTGCCGTATAGGGAGTTTAGGAATTTTACGTCCACGCGAGCCCAGTACGGATTGGCCGACTTCCTGAATAATCGCTAGGTATATTGTTTCAAATCATAATCATTTCACCCATAAAGGATGCAGATGCATGGCGTCCTTCAAATAAAGAGGGTGTACCTACTCTTTAAAAGCATTTCTGAGACCATTGGTGTTACAAATATTATGAGGTATCATTATCAGGTTAAACGTAATCTCTTTTGCCCCCTGATCAATAAAAAAGGACGTCCTCTATTGTACATATATGGTTTTTGCCAGTGCTCTCCAATACTGCCTTCTTAACGAAGAGGGCAATAAGTCGTATTTTTAGTCAATTTGACTTATGACCTTTTCAAACCCATTTATTTATTTTGATTAGGGATAAGGTCAATTTGCCCAACAACCCGACTTATTGCACTCTTCGTTAGGAAGGCAGAATAGTGCCGGCTAGAAATTATCACTGTCCAGTTTCAAATAAAGACCTGAGCCAGCATCCTAATTTTGAACAATATGCCTAATCACGTGCAACAGTACAAACACGCGAAACCTCAGCCTGACGAACTATCATCCCGGCCGGCGAGTAATTACAATCGACTCGCTGACAATCGCTCGATTCTATCACAAAGCAAGCATAATCGGACACAGTGACAAATGCTACCCGGGACAACTTGGCTCAACAGCCGAGCCGTGTGCGTTATATTCGACTCTAAATATGAACCATTTAAATTGGTATTTGTTTGAGGTGGAATCGGGCAATGCATAGCAATGGCCGATTGTGACAGGGACAATACAATAATCCGCGCATTGTCGACTCGACATTGTTGTTTTAAGGGCGGCGCGCGCGCGACAATTGTGCGCTTTATTGCATAAATAATAATGTTATTTCACCCAGTGGCGTTTCATTGTGGCATTTTGTCGCTAAACTTATAGTATTACGGTCCAGGGCTGCGTTAATGTTTTGCAAAATTTCGTATGTAATTGCGTCATGGTATTGTATAATATTTAAGTAATTTTTTAGTGAATTTGAAATAGTTATTAATCTCTTTTTAAACTATTGATTGAATCGCACTGAGTCGATCGAACTTTTATTGAAATTTACTTGTCATTGTCTTACTTTTAGACGATCTATGTAAAAAATACCTTAAATTGATTAACAATACACGTGACAACAAAATTATCACAAAACCGTTTTTTTTGTGTTTACATTACGCAACTGTATCTATTACCTAATCCGTTGCGTACAAAAGTTGTTTAGCTTTCTATAAGACTACACTTACATAACTCTATGATAAACGTATCGATACCCCAAAAATACAATATAAAATGGAGTTCATCGACCGCTCACTATCAATTCCTTCATTACTTTATTTGTACGTCAAATATCGCGACAAACCCAAAGAAAATATTATCAGTGTGGTGGCACAGAAAAAACGAATCTTCCACTGCGTTTTATCGGACATTTTTTTCGTTTATTTTCTTTAGACTTAATCGAATACGGTAAATAACGATGAGGCATGTCAGCGATATAGACGGCGTATTATGCCCAGATATTGAAATTGGAGAGTCAACACTGTTGCAGTGCTATGAGCAATATGTTTAATATGGGAGTAGATTATTGTTTGTTTGATTGTAAGTAAGATATTTAAAAAAAAATAACACTGAATATAGACTGTGCATTATGCCCGGATTTTGAAATTGGAGAGTCAACACTGTTGCAGTGCTGAGCAATATGTTTTATATGGGAGTATATTATTATTTGTTAGGTTATTGTTAGTAAGATATTTTTTGATAAAAAAATAAAATAAAAAGAGAACACTGAATATTAAGTAAGTTGAAGAGTAGAAAGTTTGTAAATGAATCAGTTTTACGTAGGTGATGCGTAGCTTTAAAACAAGGAATATGAGAAAGGTATATATTATTATTTATTATCTGTGTAATTTAACTCATAAAATTACCCTCTTTCCACTCTATGTTACGATATTTGATACTGCGATGACAAGTCAGTATCAAGCCTACCACCTAGTTCCTATATAACTATGGTAAGATTGGGTTCCCTAGAAGTTCATTGCTACATATTTTATCAAAATTAATGTTAATAAAAATAAATTTACATTGTGAGTTTTAACTAGGTGGTAGACTCGGTACTCACTGAGTCGTCTACCGCAGTGCCAGATATCGTATTGTGCAATAGTAGTGTTTTGCACTTCTGTGTTTTGGGATTAAGGAACTGTAGCTAATAAAATTACCGGGTATAAGAGACCTAATTATTCATTATCCGGGTGATAGGCGCAGTGCGGCAATCAAACTGTAGTCAATTGTTAGTCTCCATCAGTGCCACTCTGTGATGACCAGAGCTGCCACTTACCGCCAGGTGAGTCTTGATCGACCTGAACACTTTGTAATATATTACAAAAAAGGGTGACAAACAGACAAAACTTTGATTATAAAAAGCAGTGTAGCTATGCCCTTGTTCTGTCACCATCGCGTTATCGGGCAGACAATGGCCACACCAAAGTTTGCCCGATCCCGATACCTTTATCGTTATTTGATCGGATCAAATGCACGTGTACAAAGCGGGAAGACAACCCGACATACTGTGTAATATATTGCATGTATATCTTTATATGTATAAAAATTTCGTGTCACGTGTTTGTCCGCGATGGACTCCTAAACTACTAAACCGATTTTAAATTTGATTTGCATTCCGTGTGCATTTTGATCCAACTTGAAAGATAGGATAGCTTACATCTCAATTTATAGTCACAATATTATTTTATTGCAAATTATTTGTCTATTAAAGAAAATTATTTGTCATTATTACAATTGTCTGTTAAGTAAGTATTCAATAGATGGCGCTATGTTAAAAATACAAACGTCATATATGAGCGACTATTTAATAATAGCATAACCACCACGGTTGACTGGGTTAAGTAAGTATTCAATACATGGCGCTATACTTGGGCGGGGGATTCCTATGTATAGTGATATATATGTATACATATTTTTTTACAAGTTTAAACAGTTTACAAGGTAGAAAGTTAAAAATAAGTATGATGGCTATTTGTCATGAACAATAAATCTTGCATATTGAAGTTTTTGCAAATCGGCCCTTAAAGCCTTAAAAAAGAAAAAGAAGAAGCAGTGTTGCAGTGTTAAAATTATTCTGTTTTCGTTACCAGGCAAATGGAACAGAATAATTTTGTTATCCCGAATTTAACGCAGGCGAAGCGCGGGCGAAGGCGCGGGCGAAGCCGCGGGCAAAAGCTAGTCTATAATATTATTAAATGTAGAGCAACAATCAGTATAGCAGAATATTGATATTTTTTTATTGTTTTTATTGTCTTTAGAAGATATATATACACATCATTTACAGTTCTATAACGGCCTAATACAGGGCACAGGCCTTCCCTCACAGATTTGCTATGTGGAGATTGGGTCGTACCCAACCACAAGAGCCCAATGCGGATTGAAAGGCCTGTGCCCGGTATTGAGTGGTTATAGGTTGAGTTAATAATTACCATTCCATCATAGTCGGGACCGACGTCTTAAGGTACCATCCGTGACTGACATGCCTCTCTGAGGCAAAAGTCCTTTTAATTATGATAAAAAAAGGTACCATCCAAACCTTTCCTAGACATTCAAACTTCAATTTATACTTTCGACTATAGCGATACTCAAGCCCACTTACCGTGATTCAAGTAGCGATCTCACATCAAGACTAATCCACGGAGGTAGCTATGTTAATCATGACGTTTTATGATATGCAAATCATGACTACTCTAAGATAAATTGCTGTAAAAAAACAACCGTACATCAAGCCTCATACCGGAAATTAACACCAAACAGATTACGCACCTCACTCTTACAACATTATTTACAGCGCGCTCCGCGATTAGCGAACACCATCACCCAACAAATCAATTTAATCCGCGCCCCCACCCCATTGAGCGAAGACAATTATCTCTCATTCATGGCAATAATATCTTGCATTGTTAGGGCGCGGGCGCCGCGTTATCGGCTAGTGGCAGGGCTATAAAAATGAGCTTATGCCTCCAGTCTAGCCCGATGTAAAAGACGCCATCTATGTGGAGCTGTTGCAACCCTATTTAATGGGGGTGCAGACGGATTTGTTTGGTTGTAAATAAACAAATGCTATCGTGAGATTTAAATGTTACGGTTGAATGCATAGATTTATAATTAGCGCGCTAGTATATCTTATATCTATGGTTGAGTCGATAAAAAATTTGTTAGGTATAAGTCAATCTTTATACATAATAAAATAAAGTCCATTGAATTTTTTGTGTTTTTCTTATTGGTACATCAAAACAAAAGTGAAACCTATGTAGGTGTTGAATAAAGCCCATTTTACAAATTAATAGTTTTTTTCGATCTGCCCGTGTATGTATTCATACTTTTGACAATTCAATGTTGTCTATAGAAAAGGTAGTTTAATAGGGGTTCCTAAGTAATTAGAGATAGGTAAGTTATTCGCCAACTGAGATTCGCAACTGTAAGAAAGCGGGAGACCTCTAATATTGATTACAATGACTATATATGGTATTAATAGCTCTATACAAGTGTATTAAAGGAATTAATTCTGTAGGGTTAAGTTTATGAATGGCAGTAGTGCGGCCGCGTGCGCACTACGCGGGGGCAAATCTATTTGTAACATCTTCATTTGGGGGCAACTCGATAGCTGTGGGACTTTGGTAACAAGCCCTATGGGTATACGAGCGTAGACTTCGAGATGAGTTAAAATATTTAAACATTTGTATGGTGCACAAAAAGGCTTTTTCTTAAATAAGTTACAGCTAAGATACCCATCTCATCGTGAACTAGTATTGTTGGTTATAGTAGGTAGGCTAGCAATCGATAGATAACAATGAAGTAACTTGTGACATGGGAATATTTTTCCACTTATACCTACCACTTATATTTCTTTCTGCATGACCTTAGGTTAACTGGTAGAGAATGCTATTCGGCATTAAGTTCGTCTTTGTACACTATTTTATGTGCAATAAAGTTCTTAAATAAATATAAAGTCACAGTACCTATTCACTAAATAAAGAGGTTCTTTTTATTTTATTTTTTTGTTACGTAATAAACAACGATCAGGACGCTAACCTAATGGTAAGTGATATGCCTGACCATGACAGAGTGGCATTGTAGGAGACAAACAACTGAAAGACAGTTATAATTCTCCATCAATGCCGCACCGCGCCCGTCATCCGAGACCACTGACAGATGATACGTCTCTAATACCCGGTAATTTCACTAGCTGTGCCCTCACCCCGAAACACACGACACACACTCTGATTTCACGGGACGAAATCTGGCACAACGGTGGTACCTACCAAAAATCGAGTATCGAGTGGCTGCTCCTGTTGTTGTGGACTTTTGCTGGGAAGAATAAAATGTTTGCAATGGAGAATCATTGGATCATCGGGAATCTTGCTCGAGTATATGTACTTGGTTCCTATTATTGGTATCTAACATTATTAAATTGCCGTTAGCTTCAAAATATTGGGTACAAAGAAGTGGTTTAAAAGTAGGTACAAGAGGCTATTTGAGATATGAAAGGATTTTTTCTGAATCGAGAAGGCTGTGAATAGGTCTTTATCGATATTGTGGTATTGCATGAATAATGCTCACATTATTGACTAACAAACAATTTGTCGATAAGACTTGAGAAAAATATACGTATGTAGTTTGAGATATCCACAAATCATAATACCTATTCAGTTATAACTATAGAATAATTGTTACCGTTAAAAAGAACCTTATTGCAACAAAATAAAGCCATAAAACATATCAATTCAAATAACAATCATAGCATTCAATGAAATCATAAATAAACAAAATGATATAAAAGTGTATCTTCCACGCCTCTGGCAAACCCACAATGGAACAGTGTTTTTCTTTGTGTTCTGCCCTTATTACTTTTCCCATGCGAGTATTTGACGTTTGATATGAGGAGTGAACGACAAACAATCGTTTTACTGACGCCTCAGTCAATTTATTGGAAAAATCCTGATATGATTCACACCTTTATGCAACACAAGAAAAAATTATGCGGATTTTTTTGTCAATCACGCTTACTTTTAACGAAAACATAAGTCCAGTGATCAGATGGACTGCGACAGTTTTAGTGAGTCATCATCATGATGATGATGATCATTGTTACAGCCTAAAACGTCCACTGCTGAACGAAGGCCTCTCCTAATGATTTCCACGCGGGCCAATCCTTAGCAGGTGACATCCATCTGCTACCCGCCACCTTAACCAGGTTATTAGTCCATCTGGTTGGGGGTCGGCCTACGTTTCGTTTCTATGGACGCCACTCGAGAACTTTTCTGCCCCATCGGTCAACGGTTCAACTTGCTTATTCTATGGGCTATGTCGGTCACTCTAGTCCCCCTACGGATCTTCTCGTTTCGTATACTATCGCGTAAGGAAACACCTAACATAGCCATCTCCATAGTACACTGAGCAACCTTGAGCCTCTTTAAGGCCCTTAGTTTTAGTGAGTAAACAATGTATATACGAGTGTCAACATTATTATAGCCTAATTAATCCACTGTTGTACGAAGGCCTACCGTAATGACTTCTATGCTGAACGATCCCTAGCAGTCGACGTCTATCGGCTACTCGACACCCACTGATCCGATTCCATAGCCCAGCCCAACAAAGCACAGTAAGACCTTTAGATAATGCTTCAGAATAATGTTAACTATGATAAATATAGGACATTAAACATAGGACCACTTTGTTTTAAACGAAACTAAAAAAAATTAATATTGTTTGAGCAGTTGATAACATTTTACGTTTTTGTACTGTGATGACAAAAACGTAAAATGTTATCAACTGCTTAAACAATGTATAATACACATTAAGCCTTGAGATTTTTGTGTCAACACCACCTCCCACGATCGCACAAAGCAACCCCAAGTTTTATCATTTATTTAAACCGGTTTTAATAAACTTATCTCAAGCTATTCGAATTAAACCCTACAACTATGTTCCTTAACAAAGCTTCACCTGCCGTGTGGGAAATAAAAACGTAATATTTGACTTGATAGGCCGAACGGGGGGCGAACTCACGGATGTCGCCTTATCTTATTTAATTAAAACTTTTATTTCAACCGTCAAGATTCAACATCTCGGAGTTTATCTCAAATAGAGCAAAGAATTGTTGAGATTTTGTTAAACAAGACAACAGTTAGTTCATTTCGTATTTGGCATGCGTAGGTTTTTTTCATATAATAATCTGACCATCAAGCAGACAGCATCCAGTAATTTTAATGCCTATCGCAGGGTACTACCTGAAAAGCAGTCAAACTAACCAAAAGTCGAGATGTCGGCTACTACACCAAGGGTTCTGGGTTTGATCTCCGGGCATTACAAACATTTGTATGCATGGACATGTCTGTTTGTAATGGTCTTGGTGTTTCTGTGTATAATATGTATTTACAAAAAAATGTTTGAATATGCTAATCAGTTGTTTAGTACCCATATTACAGGCTAAAATCTTTGTTTGGGTTTAGATGGCGCTGTGTATCTGAGGATATTTAATTATTTAACTCTTAAAGCAGATTATTTAACTGTTGTTTACTGCTCGATTTAAGCTCACTAGGAGGCGACGAGTCACGTTTTGTATATATATATTAAATTTTGAATAATGTCATAATTATATACCTATAACCTAAGTCGATCACAAGTATATATTATTGTAAATATGAGTTGTGTTTAGTGATATCGAAATCTATTTAATTCCTAACATATATAACGTGTATTATTAACATACTTTAACAGGCACGAGCCTACCCGTGTAGGGTGTATGTTACATATGTTATGCTCTTACATATGTTATGTAGCAACAAAAAGTCAGACAGATAAAATCCATACTGATTATTAATATTATAAATGTGTGTCTGTTTGTCTGTCTTTCACGGCAAAATGGAAAGACAAATAGATGTGATTTTTAGATTTCGTAGCCAAATGGCAAAAAAACGGAACCCTTAGGTATAGATTCGTTATGTCTGTCTGTCTATCCGTTCGTATGTCACACCCTCTTTTCTCCGAAACTATTAACACTACACTGTTAAATTTTTCATCGAATCTACATATGTATTAATATTATTTAGGTCTTTAAAAATGATATTTAAGTTTATAATACACTTTTTTTATAAATTAAATAATTTGTACCAGATGCACTTCCAAAGTAGAAAAAAGTGTCTCCACTAACTTCAGAATTCTGGAATTGATATAACTTTTAGAAATTAAGTATATTACCATAAAACCTAACAACCAAATTTGGTTTGAAAGACATCTCTTCCGATGTTTTTTATACGCCATAAACGGTGAACCACTATTTTCTCATAATAAAGCTGTTATAGGTACCTAAGTAAATAAAAATTATTTTACTTCATATAATTTGATGCTGCGGAACCCTCTACGGGTGAGTCTGTCTTGCACTTGCCCAGTTTTTTAAGTGGATATATTTGAAAAGATAGAAAGTTGCTACTTGTCTAATACTAACCCCTCAATTTTCTAAAATGGAGGATGGAAGTTTGTAATTAACATTCCGAAATTTTCAAGGTGGAAAGCCAAAAATTGGTATGATATAAAGGCTATAAACAATGGGATTTAAAGAGGGGATGAAAGTAGGAACCTAAAACTCGATAGAAAGACGTACTTATAGGTAAGTTATATCACGCGCAGCTGCGTTAGATAATATTCTAGTTTCGTAACAAGTAAAGGGGAACGGGGTTACACAAATCCCAATTTTGGTGCAAGCGAAGCTGCAGGCAAAAGATAGTTCATATAACCCCAGAATCAACAACGCAGTCAACCGTAAAGATCAACACCCTACCACCAAAAAACCTGACAAGTAAAAGCTATTATATGAACCACCAGGACAAATCTATTAAGATTATACAAACCGGCCATTTTCATCATTATTTTATTTGAGACGTAATTAAATTTAAAGAAAACGTTCTCCATATACATAGATCCCATAAAGACAGGTTTCTCAAAATGCAAGTGTGCACTAAAATGACATTTTGAAATTTACACGGCTGGCAAGCTCATAATATACGCGGTATTATCTTGAACATACTTTTTTATATAAAATCATATTTTTATAATGCTTACATATGAATAAGAGTAATAACATTTGTCATTCATAAATACTTATAGGTACCATAAATACAAATAACCTCCCCCAAACTCATTCTGTGAAACCTGTGCCTACAAGGGTCGTATTAGATACTTAGTATTTTACTAACTAGCTTTTGCCCGCGGCTTCGCTCGCATTAATTCGGGATAACACGGTACTTACATATATCACTATACATAGGATTTCCCCTCCCTCCGACTTTAAAGGTTTCGGGGTCAATTTCAGATTTTTTTAGCAAAAAATATGTTATAGTGAGCTAACCTTAAAAGATAGATATGCTGTCGCGGACTTTTTTTGTAGACCTTTAAAAGGAACAATACTCTCATACATGACTTTTGTGAAACTTTACCGTTTACTCAGCGTACGCAGCGGAAGCTCCAAGTATGAAAAATACCCGATTTTGAGACATTCTTCATTGCTACTCCGCTTCTATTACTCGTAGCGTCTGATATATAGCTTATAGCCTTCCTCGATAAATAAGCTATCTAACACTGAAAGAATTTTTCAAATCGAACTAGTAGTTCCTGAGATTAGCCGTTCAAACAAACAAACAAACTCTTCAGCTTTATATATTAGTATAGATTATTAGTCTTTATATGTACATAATGGTCGCTTAAAATTTATTAAATAAATTAATGGTTCAATATTTTTCATGTTAAAACCGAAATCTCGCTAAGTATATCATCACAATACGGTAAATTGAGCAAATAATATCGATTAAGACTATCATTCTGTTTTGTAAATTGATGTCAAATGGTCCAGAAAAAGTTTGTAACCTTATCATAAAGAATGAAATTATGACACTTAGAAAAAATGATCTATAGATATCGTAATTAAATTTTTGAATTTAAATTAACAGTTCCATGACACAATTATTTTGTACTTCTTACCAGTGGCGTGCACTCCATGTAGGCAAATAAGCAGTGCAAACCCTGTGCGTCCAGGAAACCCGAAAAATCTTCATAATATTTAACGTTCCCCATGGGCGACTAGCCCATATTCCTCTACACATTTGAAATCATATGATCTGCTGTAAATGACAGCACTCAATTTGACAAAAAAGTAATTTATTTATTGTTTTTGCGATTAGTGTCACCTACTTTGCATACCTTACTTATTATCTGTGTGTGCACGCCACTGCTTCTTACCTACTATCATGATGGTAAGACGTTGTTTGTTATCATCATTGTTTTTGGTATCATTTTTGAATTTTTTGTAGCGCTTTTATCTCTACTTCTTAGGCATACTTTACACTTTTGCAGTGCTTTTTAATTTTTTTTATCGTTCACGGGGGTTACCGCTATCTCTTAAATTTTAGATGCGATTTAACATTTAAGACGTATAAAATCAAAGGCGGCAAAGTAGGTCGGTGGGAAAAATGAGATAAATATTTTAACTTACTGAAAATTCAAATGTTAACCGATTCTGTGTTCACTTTATTATCAAACATGGCCATAAACCCTTCAAAAACACGTAAGAAAAATGACTTTGGATCAAAAAACAATAACTGGTGTATTTCGACTACCAAAATTCAGATGAACCCTACTTTGCCGCCTTTGATTTTATACGACTATTTACAAAGTAACGGCAATTTAGCTACATATCTGTAATTATATTTATTCAGCGAATTAACTATTTAGATCTAAAGAGGCTTTATTTGCGTGAAAATAAATAAGCCAATCAAACTTACCGCAGTCTTTTCGCCTCGTCAATAAACGGTCGCTTTTCCATCTCAGTGAGCAGCTTCCACTCGGCGCCCAGCCTCTTCGATATCTCCGAGTTGTGCATTTTGGGGTTGTCCTGTGCCATTTTCCGTCGTTGTCCGCGCGACCACACCATGAACGCGTTCATCGGCCGCTTGATGTGCTCGCTCTGCTGCTTGCCCAGCGACATTTTTGAATTTCGAACGAATTTCAATGTTGGTATTTTAAATTCTTTTTTTTTATTTCAATCACTTGGTATACAGACAGGCATTGTTATTTTTTTATTGTTTTTATGCAATAAGAATGTATTTTTTTGTGTGTTATTAAAAAAATATTGAATGCGGACGTATCATGAATTATTTTTTGAATGGATATATATTTTTTGTTGTAATAAAATAGATTTTCGAGAAATTCTTGATAAATAAAACAATATCGAAACCGCTTGTTCCGCGCGCTCTAGAAAAAGCTCAATGCGGCGCTTTTCTCGCCAGTGTCATGTGTAACGGTGAGTTCGGCTGTGTCCCCCCGTGCTCCCCCCCTCTAAAGTGGCCGGCCAATCAGGGCGCGCCGTGGGCGGCCGCTGCTCTCTGGTTGGCCGCCGTGCCAATTGTCTCTGGTCGTTGCAACAGGTATCCTAAGAGTCGGTGTTTGCGTGTTATTAGCGAGATTAAATTTCTTTTTAAACCACAATCTTGGTGGGTGAAAGAGCGTTGAATCGGGATTCGATTTGCGGTTACGTTTGCCGAGTTTTTCTGGATGGACTGCGAATGAGGCGAGAGTCGATGTGAAACCTACTCAGTACGTAATGTGATTGAGCTGCGAGTGGTTTAGTCAGTTTTGTTTGATGAGCTTTGATTTGTGTATTAGGTATCTATAGGTGCATACGTACCTAGTCATTTTACTTTTGTTTTATATTAAACCGATTTTAAATTACATGTTATCAATTTAACAAAGAATTGTTTTTTTTAAGAGCAACTCTTATCAAATTGGATAGTTCTCTAAGAACCTAAGAAAATTGAATTAAATTTTTTGATTTTATTTTGTGTTGTTAAAAAGGTCGAAGTAATTTAGGTAACTTTTGTTTTCATTATTGATTACTATTTAGGTATAAATTTTTCATAGCTCGTTCTACTCATAAACAAATAAATATAATCTAAATTAGTATATAATTATAAGTAATGTATACATATGTGTATTGAACATGTATTATATTGCGTGGATTTATTTAAATTCATAAAACTTACTAGGCACTTTTTATTTTATTTTTATTCCAAGTTATGAACAAGTGCCAATTCGCACTGAGTTTCGCGTGGTGTCTAGTACCTATACACATGTACGAGTAGGCTCGTGCCCCTCGGTGACGGTATAATGAGCTGATAATGATGATAGGTTATTTTTCCATTTTAGTCTAATTTTTTCTATCAGCACATCTTTCTCATCTATGATACCTCACGAATATTTACTTACATTGGAAAGATTCACAAATTGTGACAGTACAGAAAAAAGCGAATTAAATTTCCATCTCGATTGGGTCGCTTGGCAAAAAAAGTCCCCAAAGCAACTGTTGAATTACTTGCTGAATTCTATTTAGCAGAATTAGTATACCTGTGAAAAAAGAGATCAATTCTATAGATTCTTCTTAGACAGAATATAAGTAGGCTTTTCCAGGTATGGTGTACCTATATCATAGGTACACGGTATAGGACGACCTATTTGGTGTTGCGGTTGAGAGCTCGGCCGCAACACCAAGGGTTTCGGGTTCGATCCCCGGGCAATACAAACATTTGTGTGCATGAACATGTCTGTTTGTAATGGTCTGGGTGTTTCTATGTATAATATGTATGTATTTACAAAAAAAAATATATATGTATGTTTATCCGTTGTTTAGTACCCATAATACAGGCTTCACGCTTAACTTGGGGCTAGATGGCGCTGTGTGAATGTCAGTGGATATTTATTTATTTATTTATAGGTAGGACATATTTCATTCTGCTTGTCCTGGACATGCAAATATTAATAATTTATATGGCGATGTAAGTAATCCTAGGTACAATTATCATTATATTATAAAAATTATAACTGATTAATGAAAACAATCAACATTTAGCCCAAAAAACAAAAACTAAAATACTTAATTCATAAACAATTAGCATCTGCTAGCATTTAGTACCTTATAAGTCAGGACAAATAAGTCTTTATTCAAAGTTTAACAAAGGATCCTTAAAATTAATAGTGATTCGATAGTGACTGCATAAGTATTAAACTGTGTCGCAGTCAGTAACGCCCACCCCACGGAACACTAGGGTCAGTATACAAAACAAAAACCTTATTCTAAAAACAAAGTGTATGATTGAGTTTATGGATATGCGAGAATCTCTTAAAATAATTATTAAATGATGATGATGTGTGCGTATATGTGTGTGTGTGTATGTGTGTGTGTGCGAAAAGGAGATTGCGTAGCCATGTTTGTTCAGTATTTTTTGGTATAAACAAGAATCATTGTTATATTAAGGATAAACATGAAAGTGAATTTCAGGTCTTTATAAGTAATTCAGTATCATAATGTGTTAGGCTCTTCCTCTAAATGCGACAAAACCCTCTCGAGTTTCAAAAACAAGATCAGGAAACGGATTCCTCCACCATATATGAAAGGAGTCTCAGTAATTAATCCATTGAACACGATGGCCCATGTTTGCAGCGCCCCAATTAGGGCGTATTCACGTGAGAATTGTGGCTCTTTCATGCAAATGCCCGATGCTCTGCCTACACGACCACCGTATACATTATTATCACTCAATGATGTGAAAAAGTATAGATTCGTGATATGCTCACAAAACAATCGAAAGAAGTGTTCCGAATGCAGTGACAACACACATACACATATTTCGAATTTCGAACACATTTACCTAAACAAAAGAGTACAAACTGTACTCCCTTTGGCGGTTCGTTTTTGAGGCACGGATGGCGTGTCTACCTTTATATAATATATAGAATATCGTTGTTATCGCTAGTAAAATTAAGAACCTAATTGATAAGACGACCCATATGGTGTAATAGTTAAAAAGTCGGCTATTACATTGGTGTACCCTTGGGGGTTCTTTGTTTGTTTTATGCTATAAGTGAATGGGACGATCAGAGCGCTCACCTGATGGTAAGTGATACGCCTGACCATGACAGAAGTAATGTTGAAGGAAATTGATAATACTGCCCTGCGCCCGTCACCCGAGACAACAGACGTTAGGTCTGTTATATCCGGTAATTTACTAGCTCCAGTGTCTCGAAACACAGAAGTCAAAGCACTCCTATTTCACGGGACGATATCTAGCACTGACGTGGTACCTACCTAGGCGTCTCAGTATCAAGTCCCCTAGTAAACTTACCTAGTATTTGACCACGAACATAAAATTTTGTGTTGGTCGATCATTCGGCTTCACCATGCCGGAACCAGTTAGGACCGACGGCTTAATATGACTTTAGATGCAAGAAATCATCTTTCTTTTGAATGTAGATAATGATTCATTCTGAATGGAACAGACCTGCGTCCAGCAGTGGACTATGATAGGATAAAGAGAGAGTTCTCGAACAAAATGAGGCTTAATACAATTGTTTTATTAAGTATTTTCGGAACCTTGCCGAAAGGGACTTCTTTTATTATATTTTTTAGTTTAAATTATTTATTTTTAAGTGTTTAGGATGTATATATTTTAGATAAAGTGTTATTTATGTACTCAATTAGTTTTAATAAATCGTTGTTTTATTAATATGAGCCAAGGTGACTCCTCATCTCTCCTACTTGCCGAGCCCTACAGGGTCTATAAATGTACTTACCTGTATTGTTTTAGCATCTATTTCTATCTATTTTACTTATGGAGTGCAATAAAGATATGAATATGAAAATCAGAGTAATTGTTAAGTATATGAAATATATTTTATCTCAGAATTTATTAGTTAGTAAGTAGTGAAAAGCAACGGCCAACGGTTACGCGACATACGTGACCGGCCCACTGCCACTTAAACTTCTGATCCGGTGGGCTATGTCGGTAACATTAGTTCTTTTACGGATAAAATAATAATTTTTGATGTTATCCCTAAGAGTGACCACGCATATCTTGCTCTATTGCGCGTTGAGTGACTTTGAACTTGTCAACCAATTTCTTGTAATTTCTTTGTAGGCGTGCACAGGTTTCCTCACGATGTTTTGTTCACCGTAAGAGCGTCGGATAAACGTAATAATTTCGAAAATACATTGGTACGTGGCGGGATTTGAACCTGCGCCCTCCAGATTGAAATGCAACGTCTACACCAATGAGCCACCGACGGTGGACTACATAATATTTTCATTATTAAAACACATGTATAGAGTGTTGTCGCTGTACACTACGGGCACAATTTGCCAATTTGATTGTGGGGTGTCCATGAAATTGGAGCGGTCCGAACCTCACCTGGTACACGCGGCGACATAAATGTTTGCGCTGATTTTGTTTGTAGTTTTGTGATAAGATAAAAATGCAAATATAACGCACTTATTCACCGTGTTGTCGTGTTACTCATTTTTATTGACATTCATAACACATAAGGTTAATAAATAATTACAAACGGTTGCATAAATATATCATATTTAACCCTTTGACCGCCAATGAGACCTTAAGACGCCAGACAGAACAGATTTTCTATTGTGTCTGGATTCCCGGCGTTCAATGGGTTAACAAAGATAAAACAACAAGAAAGTAATACAAATGTATATTGGTGAACGCGAACAGAACAAAATGAAGCAACAGCGGATGAAAAGAAGTAAGGTTATTGATAGGTTCTACAAGTTATGTTGAGAGCCCAATTTAATTTTTATTTATATAATTATGTTGATAACAAATAATATGTTTCTGTACAAAACACAAATGTTTTGAAAAGAGTGACTACTGAGTTTCTTGCTGGATTCTTGAGTGGAAAACTGCCGTCCGAACCAATGGTAACTTCATTTGACATTCATAAGTGTTCTGTAAGGACCTTAACTGAATACACACTTTTCATTTTCATTTTAATTCTACGTCTACAAAATAATGCTTCTACGCTGTCAAGCAAGCGGTGACAATGCTTTTTTTTAGAAATTATCAAGTTAATTTTGTAGTGAATAGTGACCAAAGATTCGATTGTAGTCAAAGAGATTTGAGGGTGTAATAATTCTCCCTAAAGCTAAATATAAAATATTGGCGACCCATGTGGTACCAAGGTTGAAAAGTCGGCTATTACACTAAGGGTGTATAAATTTGTGTGCATGATTATTTCTGTTTGTATTGGTCTGGGTGATGCTATGTATGATAATGTATGAATGAAGAATATACAAGAAAAGTATATCAGTATGCTTATCTGTTACGTTGGTACCTATAATATAATCTTTTTGCTTAAATTTGTACTAGATGGCGCTGATTGAATGCTTGTTCATATATTTTATTATTTTTGCAATTAATGATAATTGGTGGGAACTATAATGAAATCTAGCATTCTTTAATATCAATACTGCCTATAAAATAACTATTATCACACAGCACAATACAAAAAACTCCTGAATCGCTGTTGTTCACAAGTGTACGTAAAACAATTCCATGCGTTTGGGTACAGTATCGTGTTATGTAGCATTTTGCCGCGCCAGCGCGCGCCCGCCGGCGCATACACGCCTCTAGGAGCACCGTGACACATGCTGGTGTTATGTTTTATATATATTAAAATAATAGAAATAGAAAATGATGTAAAAAGTAAAGATTCGTGATATCGCAGCTTTCATATTATAGGGGCACAATTTGAAAAACATGATTGTTGTGAAAACGCATTTGAAGATTCTTGAGCGCTTCTGTTCCCACAAAAAACATTAATTGCAAAATAATAGAATATTATAAGAGCATATCCGTAAGTTATGAATTACTTATCGCATATAAAGTTTATCCCAGCATTATTAAAAGGACACATATTACTCGGAAATATGAAAACTAAGTTTTCGCGTCTTCATTGCACGTTCTGACTCTTTCTATCAAGAGCGTCATGTAGATGTGTTGATTTTAGGCCCGTTTATAAGTAAAACTCAAAAACGCTAATTTTTTAGATGTGCCTCTATAGTATGAAAGGTGCGATATGTTTACAAAACAACTAAAAAAAGTGTTCCGAATGCAGTGACTTCACACATACACATATTTCGAATGAGCGTACATTTACCTAAACAAATAGCGTACAACTGTATTCTATTTAGCGGTTCGTTTTGGTGCACGGGTGTCGTATCTACCTTTATATATACAGAATATCATTGGTAATAAATCAAATAAACATTGACTGATGTTTACGCATCTTACTCGGTGGTAGACTCGATACTGCGTCGTTTTGTACGAACCACCGCAGCGCCAGATATCATCTCGTGAAACAGGAGTGTTATGAACTTTGTATTTCGGTATGAGGGCACTGTATAGCTAGTAAAATTACGGGGGACCTAATATCTGGTTTGGTGAAGTATAATTTGAAATTTGGTAAAGGGATTCAAGATATTTTTTCGGTCACATACCCGACATCGATCATTGCGATAGTTGCTTCACTACTAGGTGGTAGACTCGATACTGAGTCGTCTATATCGTCCCGTGAAACACGAGTATTATGCATAACGTGCACTTTGTGTTTCGGAATGAGGGTACTGTAGCTAGTAAATACTATCTGTCGTCTCAGGTGATGGCGCAGAGCAGTGTTGACGGTAAGAAATTACTACCCACATTATTTATTTTCTTCAACATTGCATTTGTCATGGTCAGGTCACTTATCATCTGGTGAGCGACTGACCGTCCCGTTCACGTCATTGACCGTCAATGAGTCGTCATTGGCGGTTTAGGCGCCAGACACAATAGAAAATGAATTGTGTCTGGCGCCTAATGGTTAATGATATAATTGACTACCCCTTGGGTGTTGGGTTGGGACGTCGGCTGCAACACCAAGGGTTTGGGGTTCGATCCCCGGGCAGTACAAACATTTGTGTGCATAAACATGTCTGTTTGTAATGGTCTGGGTGTATTTGATGTATAATGTGTATGTTTTTAAACATATATATTAGTATGTTTATCCGTTGTTTAGTACCCATAAAACAGGCTTCACGCTTAACCTGGGGCTAGATGGCGCTGTGTGAATGTCAGTGAATATTTATTTATATTTATTATATAAAGAACGCAAATTCGTGACATTACAATCACCATTATGCATTATACGCGTGTGTGCGGGCATCTTTAGTTTAGTGCATTCTGTTGCAGTCAAAATTGCCGTTGTCGCGATGCGCCGCCGGAGCGTAAACGTCGTTACGCCCAACAATGTTATGACGTAATACCGGGCCGAGGCACAATGACGTTTTACTTCGCGAACACGTTTTGTGCGGTGAATTCACGATTACAAGTATTTTACAAAATTACAATGTTGATGCTTGTTTGGTTGAGGTTTTTTTATGTTATTAGTGTACAGAACGGTCTGGACGTTTACCTGATGGTAAGTGGTACGCCAGACGATGACAGAGCGTCATTAAAGGAGACCAACAACTGATAGACAGTTTATTATTCACCATCAATGCCGCACTGCGCCCGTCACCCGAGACAACATATGTTAGGTCTCTTATACCAGGTAATTTCACTAGCTACAGTGCCCTCATCTCGAAACACAAAAGAGCATAACACTCCTGTTTCACGGGATGATCACGGGAGGTGGTCAGTATTTGTTACTATCAAATAGACTTAGGCATTGAGATCGGCGTGTGGTAAATAGGAATTTATTAATCTCCTTACTTGTATTTTTGCCCATCGCGTCAGTTAGGCAGAATTTTCATTTATAATCACGTCGCTCGTTACATGAGAAAGCGACATAGTACGAATAATATGCTCATGCTTTTGTACCCTTGGAACGACGCCTTAGCGTCCAATTTTTTTTCTGCAATACAAAAATTGTTTGTATATTAGCAGCAGACCCCCATAAAAGTAGATCATAGTACCTCACACTGTGAAAATAACTAAAATATATGATGGATATTCACTGTCTATCAGTTGTTGGTGTCTGTAGAATTTTCATTCATAATCACGCATATATAAACTAACTAAATGCAATAACGAAGAAATAGTCACCAAAAATGTCCGAGCCGCTTTGTACGTTAAGATATTGTTATATTTATGACTTAAGGCGTCATCAAAGGGTTATAAAATCAAAAGCACGAGCATATTACTATGTCACTTTGACATGTAACGAGCGACGTGATTATGAATGAAAATTTTGCCCAACTGACGCGATAGGCAAAATTTTGGCGCGGACTCTTTTTCAGTGAGATAATGGATCTAGTAAGTTTATTTTTTATTGAAAAAGATGTGCTTAAAAAATATATTTCCAAGTAAGAAGATCCGATCAATACTGTTCTGAATGCATCACAATGGATACTCGAGACCACAGATTTCCCAATACAGGAGATGGGGCAAGCCGCGTTTAAAGTGCGACATATGTAAGCTCAACGAGCATACACTGGCTGCCAGTTTACGCTCTGTGAGACGAGTCAAGACGCACGAATATTAGAAGAAATTACAGTTTTTTCCAAAATGCCATCCTGTGCAATTGTAACATATGATGCAATTAATCAATAAATTTACCAAGAAATATAATAACTTTTCACAGGTAAGAACCGAAAAGAAATTGCGACACTGGGACTGCCTATAAACTTGGCGGCTTGTCCAGTCTAATTGTATATTCGGATGTCTGTGCTCGAGACCAATAAGAATTGTTAGTTCAATGTACCCCGTAGTAGCCCCGTAGCTCGTAGCGGCTTATTGCTGCCCGCGGCTACGGCTACGTGCTACACGTCCACACCATACTACGAAATCGGTGCGAATAGTAAGGCTATTTTGTAAGTAAATCAGAAATACTGTTGAAATGAAATGAAATTTATTATTTGCATAAAACAAAGTGTTATCTGATAGTGATAATCTATGGTACATTAAAGAGCTCATGTTTTACCTTAGGGCGTGAAAAATTTATTAAATATACAAATTATTAAGAATTAACAAAAGACATGTCTAATAATTACAATAATATAGACGTCAGATTGAATATTTAAATGACAAATACATTTTTATATAATATTATGAAATGAACTCTCAAAAATACATTCATGTCAAATTTAAATAATGACAATAATAAGGATGTCAGGTTGTACAGTTATACAATAAAAAAATCACTTATTTTATAGAATTTCTTTTCATTTAGCCATTTAATAAGTGCTCCTTTAAAGGTGGTTATTGGTAGATGTCTAATATTCACAGGTAAAGCATTATATATCTTAACACACGTGGCATCACTTTGACTTAAATAATGTTTCAACTGGTAAACAATAGGGATGATGACAATTTTTTTTTCTGTTATTATATTGATGGACCGCATAATAATAGAAACATGGGTAAAAAAATTACTCCGTTAACATTAAAACTCACAGAGATTTTCCAATTCTAAAAACACATTAATGGACTTTCCCAAAAACGCTTCATACAAATGGCTACCTAGTTATGACGTCACGCATCAGTAATTAGTACGCATAGTTTGTGAATTTTGAACTACAACTATATTAAATGTTGCGTTTACTAAAACGGTTTCATAGCAAAAGTTGCTTTAAATTGTATGTGTTATCCTTTTGTAAACAAATTTTTGACAATTAATGTACTTTAAAAATGGACTTGCCCATCTAACTTTGAAGACTAATAAAATTCATGAAACATGAGTTTTCGAGCTGAGAGTAAGCACATCGTTATATTTTACCCAGATTTGTAATAATATGAAATAGTTCTTACGATTTCAGGACCCACTCATCATGCCTATTATATACTAATTTACTTGTATCTCTGGTATTTAAGTAATGCATGTCCTTCCGCTTTTTGAATAATATCATATTCTGCTTCACAAATAGATTAGATAGGTCGCTTATTATATATATATCCACAGGTAAGAATATGTGTTTTCCTTTACTGGAGTGAATGCTCAATTATGATATTCACGTGGTCCATCATAAATCATTGTAGAGTCATCATCCATCATCAACACCTAAAAAAAGTATAGGCCTTAGTCGACCACGCGGGCTTAGTGCGGATTGGCCAACTTCACGAACAACCTTTGAAGGTTTCCCAACGATGTTTTCCTTCACCGTAAGAGCATCGGATAATGTACATATAATTTCGTAAACTTGAAAAGAAATTGTTAAATTATGGGATTTGAACCTGCACCCTCCCGATTGGAAGGCAACAGTCAACATTGGGCCATCGACGCTGTAACGCACTACAATTCTAGAGATAAATTCGTCGAATTTTAAAAGACTCATCCTCATGATTTGTCTGTTTTTTACATATCAAGGCAAACGAAAAAAGTTTCAACTGAAAAAAGCAAAACCGCCACCCATAGATATTTGTAATTCCAAAGGTGCGACAAATACGTTAGTATAATATGTATACCTATACATAGTCTCAATAAACTCCAAGTCTTTTAAAAATCGTAAGCGCACGCGTTCGTATTCAAATATAGGCCTGCGAGAAGAGTCAATTACTTTTCAAAGACGTATTAAATATAATAATAATAATAAATTTATTTATTGAGAAGAATATTACAATTAATAAAGGTTTAACCTGGTCCCACACTAGGCTAAGCCTGTCCTGCGAGGAACATCAAACGATTTAC
>PQWD01002430.1:0-18943 GCA_019425675.1 Leucinodes orbonalis | reverse complement strand
TCAAAAGTTGTTGAGTGTTTATGAAGTCTCATAATATGAAACTATAATTTATATTACGTTTAAATTGCGATATTCAATAAAAATAAATTTTAATTTTGAGTGAAGTGGAAAAAGTATGGGCATGTAATATTACATTTAAATTAATAGATCTCCTGAGCGAATCCATTCACGTGATCGTGTGATTCAATATAAAGTACGATTAAGTTAATTTGTTTCATAAGTTCAGTAATTAATTAATTAAATAAAGTTAACTGATATATTATTTTGCTTAACGAAATTATTACCTATTGGACCTAATACCTCAATGGTGAAGTTAGAACTGACGATGACTTAAACAACTGTAACGTTCATTAGCAATCGTTTATCCGGGCATGGAATTTGAGCATACAAATACGTGTTTAAAGATTATTTTCAACTTTTACTTGATGTTAACTCGATACTGAGTCGTTTAGGAAGGTACCACCGCAGTGGCCGATATCGTTCCGTGAAACAAGAGTGTACTTTTATGTTTCTGGATGAGGGCGCTGTAGCTAGTGAAATTACAAATCTTAAGAGATCTAACATCTGTTGTCTCGGATGACGGGTGCAGTGCGGCACTGACGGAGAATAATAACTGTTTATAAGTTGGTGGTCTCCTTCGATGCCGCTCTGTCATGGCCAGTCGTATCACTTACCATTGAAGATTGACCTTCCTGTTCACTTCACAATATAAACAAAAATTAAGCAATCGCGCATCCGACTCAATTTATCTCTTGTTTAGCTAACATAACACGAGGCGCACCCGCATCATCATTACGACTATATTTAGGTAAATATCAGCATACACTCACGAGGAAAATAAGAACCGACGTTCTTGGCATTCCCTTGTCGTATTTAAATCCATTTCTCGCGTAACTTTAGGGCAGCCGACGTTCGACGCCAAATTCACTTTTCCTGTTGTCGAAAAAGGGAATCAAATTCTCGTCACCTTCACAGACTAATATTCTTTAAACACCCCAAAGACGGCTGACTTTTTTGTACAGTTTTTGGGGCAATATGTGGAAATGAGTCTATTTGTTGCGCTTCCTTTGAGGAAATGGCGCGTTTGTCGGTTTTCTATGGGTAGAATATTCAGTCCGCTTTTTATATAGGTTACTTATTGTGAGGCACTTAGCTTTTAGGATTGTAAAAGTTCTTGATTTCCCAAATAAAAAACTGATGGTTTTGTTTAAAAATAAAAACATTATTAAAATACAAGTACCTTTAACTTACGGATTATAGTATGCTACTAACAAAACAAGTATTGTCATGGACAAGTTCAATGAATACTCGGAAATGAAACAGGTTATCTTTTAACACAGAGTTATAGAAGAAATCCTTGTGAGCATTTTGAAATTGAATTTTAATATTTTAATATTGAATATATATTAATCGAAATATTTCGTATATTGTTTATATTCACACGTCATTCTTACTCTTAGAGATTCTATTAATGTATAATAGAACATTGCAATAAGGTTTCACGTCAATTAACTAAATATTAATCAATCTAACACGTTTCAATATTTCAACCCTATGTTGTTTGAAACAATGTTAAGTTAAGAGTCCTCCATCTACTTATCCCAAACCATAAGTTCATACCAAGGAAAATTCATTTTTCTTGTTAGAAACCCGTTGAGTGGTTGGTAATCTTATTTCGGGCGTTCGTTGAAGCAACTGATGTCGCGTGAGGCACAAGTAATTTAACGTATACGAATCGGTATGTATATCTCCGTAGATATGTAAGTACCTGTATGTTCATATTAAGTCACACATTAGTCTTCAATATCAGTTCATACAGGTCCCCATCGAGAGGCACGAGCCTACTTATATTATAAGGAAAATTGTTAAGGCTACTAGCTTTTTAGTAATACGCAATGATTTTATTTTATTTTTTCTTTTTGTTGTTATTTTCATTCTTTTATGTTAATGCTTAAGAATTTGATGTAGTAACTTAAATGGATCTTTGTTATATATTATTATTATAGAGGCTGTATAGGCCTCAGTCGTCCACGCGGGCGATATGCCTACTTCACGCACGCTTTGAATACCTTTACGGGCGTGTGTAGGTTTCTTCACATTCGTACATATAATTTTTAAAATTTGGTTAGACATTGGTACGCGGCGGGATTTGACCCTGCAGCCTCCAATTCGAAAGGCAACAGTCCACACTAATGAGCCAGTGCCATTATTAGTAGCGGACACTAGTCTTAGTATGTTTAATAAGGATCCTAAATGATTAATTATTAGCCAACGGCCAAGCATGAAATTGTGATACAGGTGTATTTATGAAATATTTTTGTTATAAAATTTGTAGTCAGTCATTTAATGTCTTTGTATTAATTGTGTATGTGCAGTTTTCTCTAATTCACAAAAGTATATGTATCGTACCATAATAGTGTATATATTTATATATATATTATTATAAAATATTAATACTGGCTAGGTAATAAAATAATTATTTGTTACTGAATAAATATTGCATTTGCTACTTTGCAAGACTTTAAAACATAGACTATCTGCCTAAATTCTCAAAAATCACAATTAAGTATTTTCAATAGAAAATACGGTTTATATTACATATGGTGGAAAACTCGATATACCAAAATAAATTTGCTAGATTATTCCCAGTTTTCAAATGTCAACATGTCCGCGGAATTGTTGAATACAATTGGAATATCGTGTTTTGCGCAACTTAACGAATACTGTAAAACTGTGTTACGAAATTAAGTTTTGGATTTATTCGATGAAAAAGAAATCTTTTGTGGAGAGTCGCAATGTCGCAATCGCAATGGCTGTTGCCTTCCGATCTTGAGGGTGCAGGTTCGCCACGTACCAATGTATTTTCGGGTTTCCGAAATATATGTAAGTTTATCCGACGCTCTTATCGTAAAGGAAAACGTCGTGAGGAAACCTGCGCGTTAATGAAATTCAAAGGTTGTGCGTGAAGTCTGCCAATTCGCATTGGGCTCACGTGGTAGACTAAGGCTAAGACACCAATTACACGAGACATTAGACTTTAACAACGAATTTCAAATATTAATAGAAATTAATAAATAAAATAAAATTAATTATTTGATTAATTTCAAACTTGTTTTTTCAAATCAACATATTATATTACTCAAAACTCAAAAAATTACACACATAATACGCTACCAACGTTTTTAATAGGCTGTCCACCAAAATTCCCAGCAAATATTTTGCTATATTCACAAAACGTTTGCATCCGTGATGTCTATCACAGTTTCGAGTAGCCAGAGGCAGTGTTCGTTACAGACCCGTTTCTGACGCCTGTCCGCTGCGCGTATTACCAGGACCTCGATTACACTATCCATATATCGAGTCCAAGGCAAATACTGCAGCTAAGAAACTTGGGGTTCATTCCAAGGTCAGGCGTTTTTCACTTTAAGTCAGCTTCTGTCTTTATATCAAGCTCAAGTGCGGTCTTGTATGGAATACTGCTGCCACTTATGGGATGGATCAGCCAAAAACCAACTGGCTGCTTTGAGTCGATTAAGAGGCGAACTGGGCGGCTCATTAGCGACCTTACTCCGATTGACTCTAAGCTGCAAAGCGTCGAGCTTCGTCGTAGAGTTGCACGGCTGTCGGTTTTTTACAGGTTATATTTAAGTGAGTGTGCGAAGGAATTACACGAGTAAGTTCCACCAGCCCCTTTTCACCATCTGGATATAAGATGTAGACGAGCATTACATCCTTACGTGGTCGACATACCACGAATCCGCATTGGCACCTCGTTTCTTATGCGCACCATAAAGGAATGGGCTCGTTGCCTCCTTGTGTGTTCTCCCGAGCATTACAACCTGGCAGTCTTCAAGGCAAGAGTGAAGCTGTTTATAGACAGGCATGATTCACCCTCTACCGCATCATCACTTACCATCAGGTGAGATGGCACTCAAATGCATATCTTTCAGAGATAAAAAAAACACTTATTCACTTGATATTACGCCACAAGGCTTAAGTCCCCTTAAGCCTTGTGGCGTCGGACCAATAAAAGATGATCCGCATCCGAAAAGCCTATTTTTAAATTTTGATGTGATCTTTTCATCTGAACCTTGTATCTCAGTGCCCGAGATTACTTTGTGTAAAATGTTCTATATTCGGACAATGAATATATTTAAAAGTATAGCCTAAAGATAAACTTGAAATTCACAATTATTATTTTACACATTATTAAATAATATCTACACGTTATAAAGGTTCTTATTTCAAGCCCATTACAGTGGGCTTTATTTCCAACTTTCAGTATGCAAATACTTTAATTTACTCGGACGAACAGTTTTCAAATTCATACAATATATTTTTTTATTGAAAAATATTTTATTCTTTTATTGAAGTATAGTAACGATATTATAAGCGCATTTTAAAATTCACGGAATTGTGGCCTTGGATTTGTGATTAACTTGGCTCACGTGTTCATTTTATCATTGGTATATACGATGATGGGACAGGATAAAGAGCTGTAGAAATTATAATAAGCTGAACGCTTACATTAAAATGACGTATCATTGGAATATTTTGAATTACCTACCAGCACAACACCTATTATCATCATGAGCTCATTAAACGTCCCCACCGAGGGGCACGAGCCTACTCGTAATGGGTGTTTAGGTCGTAGTTTTCAACGCGGACCCATTGCGGATTGGCCGACTTTGAATCTCTTCACAGTCGTACGCAGGTTTCCTCACGATGTTTTCCTGATAATGTTTGAACTGGATCCTTACCGCCAACTCTTAAAACAGTATTACAATAATATTATTTCGCCTTTTCTGGTACCAAAATACTGACGTGTCAGTAAAGAAATACTGTTTTAAGAGATGGCAGTTCCCATAACATGCCAAATTATTTCAAGAACGCTTACAGTTATTGATACATTTTTTTTATCAGGCTGCATTTCAGATCGATATTTGAAATCATAATATTTATTTGCATAAAACACATGGTATAAAAGTTATTAACAATAGTTAGAAATCTTTTATCAACCAAAATTTTGTCATCAAAAGAGCTAATATACCGCTATTAATATCTTACTGTTACCGTAAAATGCTGTAGGTACAAGATTGGTTTCACCCCGCAACCATCTTGATAGTCGCATGAACTTTGTCATTAGGTTGAGTGCATCTCAGTACAATTAGTGGATATAGAGTCCTCCAATTTGCGTTCCGTTAATTTGTTGTGTAATGTATTTTGATGATAATGTACAAATAGTATTATGCTCGTGCCTGGGAACTACACAGACATCAGAATATACATTAGACTGGACAAGCCGCCAAGTTTATAGGCAGTCCCAGTGTCGCAATTTCTTTTCGGTTCTTACCTGTGAAAAGTTATTATATTTCTTGGTAAATTTACTGATTCATTGCGATGATGATGATGGCATGTTACAATTGCACAGGATGGCATTTTGGAAAAAAAGGTAATTTCTTCTAATAGTCGTGCGTCTTGACCCGTCTCACAGAGCGTAAACTGGCAGCCAGTGTATGCTCGTTGAGCTTACAGTTGTCGCACTTTAAACGCGGCTTGCCCCATCTCTTGTATTGGGAAATCTGTGGGGTACTAGTAACTGGTAATGTTTTGCCTTGTATTTACATTAAAGACTAGTTGTACCTCGCGGTATTAACCGCTGTATAAGATATTCTCCCGCAGTAAAACATGTATCTTTTAATTAGCCTATGTTATTTCTTATTACATCAGCCACCAGCCAAAAAAGTCGTCCCGTTTGGTACAGTCGTTTCAAAAACGGGGTCCTGTTGAATTAGACAGAAAAATAATTTTAAATGCTGTTTTGGTGTATGTCCCCGTATATATAATTACGCATGAAAAATTGGTTATTTCAATATAAATAAAATTGGAGTCTCTGTTTGTAATAGACAATCAATTTTTTTTAATAGGCATTCGGCAAGTTACGTCAGGTCTTCACGTCAACGATTTCGCAATGCTTAAAGACAAAAGTCTTTGAGCAATGCGTCCTACCCGTACTAACTTATGCAGCTGAGACATAGACACTGACTGCGGGATTGGTTCACAAGTTCAAAGTCACTCAACGCGCAATGGAGCAAGCTACGCTCGGGGTCTCACTTAGGGATAAGATCAGAAATCCGTAAGAGAACTAAAGTTACCGACATAGCCCGCCGAATCAGCAAGTTGATGTGGCAGTGGGCTGGTCACGCAGAACCGATGGCCGTTGGAGCTGACGAGTTCTGAAGTGGAGACCGCGTCTCGGCAAGCGTAGCGCAGGATGCGATGGACCGACGACTTGCGAAAGGTCGCTGGTGGAGACTGGGTGACAAAAGCGGTAGACCGGGATATCTGGCGCAAAATGGGGGAGACCTATGTCTAGCAGTGGACTGCGATAGGTTGAATAGATAGATAGACTCAATTTTTATTTATATGTTTAGTTGGATTAGGTTCAGGAGTTCAAGTTAAATTTTTCGATTTATCGCGGTCAACTACTAGTCACAGGTCACGCACATTTCGCGCCAGATAAAATCAAAATCATCAGCTTCCTGACTTCCTATAAGTTGTTAAGTCCATGACCCTATTATTATTACTTCTCCCCCTTCTGCAGTATGGCAAATAAAATCTTGAAGCACCATCATTATAACAGCCTAAAATGTTAACTGCTGAACGAAGGCCTCCCCTAATAATTTCCACGTGGACCGATCCGACGCTTTGTTTTCCATTACGCGGACGCCACTCAAGAACCTTTCCGCTCCATAAATAAAAAGTAACAATTATAATGGAATAAACAATATATGTACAATCTGTAACATAAACAGTAATTAGTTTACCAATGTGTCAGCGTTTCTGTTACTGCAATCGACACTCTCGATCCGCTAGCTACAAACAACTTTAACACTCGCAACATTTCCAGCGATCGTGTACAAACAAAAATGACATTCCCCCCATAAACAATATTTACGACACGACGCGATGCAGTTGGGGTGTCCATGGCTCTATTAAATACTGACCTTTTTATAGGACAGACGATAAACGAGCTGACATATCACCTGATGGAAAGTGAATAGGTACTTTGCTAATGTATATTTGCAACGCTAGAGGAACTACAAATACATTGCCAGCTATTTAAAAAGTACGCTCTTTTCTTTGACGACCATTTGGTGTAGCGGTTGAGAGTTCGACTGCAACACCAAGGGTTCCGGGTTCGGTCCTCGGGTAGTACATATATTTGTGTGCATAAAAATATCTGTTTGTAATGTTCTGGGTGTTTTCTATGTATAATATGTATGTTTTTACAAAAAAAATAGTATGTTTATCCGTTGTTTAGTACCCATATTACAGGCTTCATGCTTAACTTGGGGCTAAATGGCACTGTGTGAATGTCAGTGGATATTTATTTATTCATTATTATTTATTTCTTGAAAGTTTGCAGATCATGAATATCGGAAAACCATGCGGCTCATTCCACAATTATGTGGTAGAAAGTTTCGGTTAAAACGCCTATTAGTCCTCTTCGAACTGTCAAGGCGATGCCTAGCTAAACTCCAAATATATTTGAGCATGTGGGAACACAACTTATCAACGCTGAGGCAGCATATTTATCGTATTTCGGTGTTGCAAATGTGCACATCAATCTGTCGAAAGGTTGGACTTCCACAAGGTAGTACATTAGGCCCAAGTCACGTTAAAGGTAAATGAGGCTCATATATTCCGTGGCCGGATTCCTTAAGTTGAGATCTCGAAGTAAGTTAAGTTAAAAATATGTGAAAATACATGTTCTAATGCATTATATTATTGCACTATACCTAGAATACAGGTTTTACCTAAACTAGTGTCAAATTGGTAGCTTTAAGCATTTTTTGTAACTTTATAACTATGTGCTTACTGTTATGAACAGTTTCATAATATTTAGTTATGGAAAACAAAATATTATTTTTAATTGGATATTTTTCCTACTTTAGTATTGAAGATATTGTCGTGTAGAAACTTATACAAGGAATACAAACGTGACTCATTATCGAGCCAATTTCTCTTTAAAACTTTGTTCATTCAATTTAGGTCCATAGAAAACAGTAATAAATGTTAAATAATCTACCTCTGGTTCGAACCGTAGTTTTCGACTGAGAAGAGTCTAGGCTCATGCACATATAAAAATGTAAGAACAGATTGTCATTATTGGTAAGAAAAATGTGCCCACTGAAATGACAGTTGCCGTTTATGTCACTTTGACAAATCATTGTCTAATATTTTTGGTAAATATATTTTAATGTCATAAACAATAAATTTGTAATCGAATTTGTTTATTAACCTACGAAAAGTAATTCCTGGTATTATCTTTTGAACATTTCGGTTTTTGCTCCATTCTACTACGCAAGGCATGTTCCTCTTCAGTGTTTTCTGAGATCTATTGACAGATTTCAGTTGAATGTCTTAATATAAAAACTGGCTGAATTTGGACACACTTTTGTTCAGCGAGATCCGTCCGTATTTTTCATACATCCTTGGAACTAAAAGAAACTTTTCAACACTATCCCATATACTCCAAAGAAAAGTGGTAAGCGCAGTGACATCGTAAAACAGCAGAACAACGTCCGCGCTGGCTTTTGTTTGAAAGTTTATGCATTTCGCATTATGTTGGGCCGTGACGCCGTGAAATCGCTCCACAGTTCTCGCCGGGAATTTAGAATCATTCGTTAAACAATCGTTTTAATATTTCAATGACATGTGAAGATATTATAATTAATACGTTCAATTAAAAGATTTTTAATATGTATATGACTTTTAAACGAGTATGAATAATTCAAGTAACATTTATAATAATATTGTAAAAGTTGATAAATTAACTGGTGCTAAATCATCATCATCAGCTCATTAAAGGTCGCCACCAGGCTTTAGTCGTTTACGCGGGCCCAATACGGATTAGCTGACTGCATTCAAAACCTTTGAATCTCTTCGCAGGCGTGCGTGGGTTTCCTCGCAACTTTTTCCTTTATCGTAAGAGCGTCGGCTAATATACATTATAATCACGAAAATCCGGAACGATATTGGTATAGTAGATCTCGAAAGATGACCACTGCACTGAAGATCTTTTTCGGGTCCTTTTTGAGCCGCGGCGGAAATTTTTGTAATTTATTCATACTCTTGTCACTTTTAAAAATTTCATAATTATTTTGTTTCCTTATCATTAACATAGTGATAATCTTGCGCAGAGGGTCGCCATTTGTGGTAATCTTTCGTGAATCAAACTATACGTGGCGAGATTGGAATCTGCACCCTCCAAAGGAAGGCAACAGTCCATACCAACGAGCGCCGATGCTCCTAGAATTTATAAAATTATTTTTTTAAGCTTTGTGACATTATTCATTTGTACGAGATTAAAGTTTTGATCACAGATACACAATAGCTTTGATTTAAAAAAAATAATGGGCATTTCCTTGATACACTTCATAAAATTTAAGTAAGTTTTGGTTTACTACAGCTTTAGTGTGAGAAAATAGTGATTCACCGTTTATGACGTATAAAAAAAACTACAGACCAGATATCATAACCATCATCAAACGACCAGATATATTTCAAACTATATTTCGTTGTTAGATTTCATGGTTGTGTATATTTTATATTTTTTTAATTTTATTTATTCCATATTTTAGAAGATGGACTGGGGAAAGGGGAGACACACTTTTTCCACATTGGCAATGTTTCTTGTGCAAATTATTTAATAATGTATTAGAAACTTAACTATTATTTCTCAAGATCTTAACATTGGGACCCCGTGTGGGTTCGATGAACATTTTAAATTACTGTTCAATGTATGGGAATCCCAAAACATGTTTTATTCAAGATTCTTGTCATCACCTTATAGCGGTTTACAGAATTCATAATATCCTTCCAAAATTTGAACAGTGCAGTGCTGATAGTTTCGAAAAAAAAGGGTGTGAAATACGGACGGACACAGACAGATAAATCTATACGGTTTCTGTTTTTGCCATTTGCCTACGGAGCCCTAAAAAAACACAAATAGAAACAATATTGAATACCTTGCTAAACTATGAAACTTGTTTCAACCTAAATTTTGAAATACACTACATTTCCAACGAGCACAATATTTTAAGCATCCAACACCTTTGAGCACGGTAATATTCAAAATATTTCCGAGTTACGCTGTAACAATCAGCCAGAACAAAACTCCACTTACGCAAATTTACAACAATATGAAAATGCAAAACAGAAAAGCACTCACAATTGGACACGGGCATCACAAAGAGCCGAAAACCCGGTTAGACGCGATCGTTTTAAATCAAGCAGGAAAAATTACTCGAAGCACTTTTGAGTTCGCTCCAAACTTCCCTCTCTGAGGCTGCGTCGCGCCCTCATTATATTGTGTTCACGTTTCGGACTGTGACACGAAGGATTCATAAGCGGTAGCGATTAGGTGTATGACAATTTATAGTAGCAATACATAGTAGATACAACCGCTGACCGATATGTTGATTCTCAAGTGGCGTCCTCGTAACGAAAAAAGAAGCGTAGGGCCTACTCTCATCAGATAGACGGAAGACCTGGGAGGGTTACTGCCATCTCTTAAAACAGTATTACTAAAATGATATGTCAGCATTTTTGTACTGGAAAAGGCGAAGTTTTTTATTTTTTATTTTATATAGGCAGACATTTGACCGCCATCTCAGCTGATGGTAAGTGATGATGCGGCCGAGAATGGATTATGCCTGCCTAGAAACAGCCTATTCACTCTTGCCTTGAAGACGGCCAGGTTATATTATTGTAATACAATTTTAAGAAATTTGATTATAATATTTCACCCCAGGCAGCTTTTAGCTCTATATCAAGCTCAAGTCCGGTCTCTCATGGAAGACTGCTGCCTTCTGTGGGATGGATCAGCTAAATAATGACTGGCTGCTTTGGACTCGATTGAGATGCAAGCCGGACGGTTCATTGGCGACCCTACTCTGATTGACGCTAAGCTGCAAAGCCTCGAGCATCGTCGTAGGGTTGCACGGCTGTCGGTTTTTTACAGGTTACATTTCGATGAGTGTGCGATGGTGGTAATGGAAAGGTAGGTAGCCAATGGATGTCAACCACTGGGGATCTGTCAATGTGGAAAACAAAAGGAGAGGTCTTCATTCAGCAGTGGACATTTGGATGTAAACTTTCAAATATCCAAATTATTCCATGAAAATAGATCAACCGAAAGCATTTGATACGTCTAGCCACTCGCCATATCTCACCTTGCAGGCCATACGTCACAAAACGTTCTAGTGAGCCCGACAGCAGACAGCTTCGCTTCAATCTTATTTTTACAATGTACGTCTCAGTAAGACGTCAGGTTTTTATTACAGGCGACCGGCGACGTACGCTACGACTGCTACATCGAGATCGCAATTCTTAAAGACTGCTTCGTTTTTCTTTTATATTTGTGTCTGAAAAAGATTATACACTTTCGACCTTATTGGTGTTTAAATAAAGTGGTCAATACTGCGGTAATATAGCATGAAATTTAATGAGCTTCAGGTGTGGATTGACAAATGTTGGGTTATGACAGGATCCTTCCTGGATTGACTTGCCAAAGAATCTTTCGAATTGACGCTTTGAACTTATAACTTGTTATTAGAGTTATGTTTAATACTTACTGATACTAATGTTGACCGCGGAAAGACTTCTTCTATTTATTAGGTGGTAGACTTGATACTGAGTCGTCTAGGTAGGTACCACCGCTGTACAAGTTATCGTCTCGTGAAACAGGAGTGTCATGCACTTTTGTGTTACCGGATGAGAGCACTGAAGCTGGTGAAATTACCGGGCATAAGAGACTTAAATCTATTATCTCGGGTGACGGGCGCAGTGCGGCATTGACGGAGAATAATAACTATCAGTTGTTTGTCACCTTCAAAGCCGCTCTGTTATGCTTTATATTATTTATGACGTCATCATCATCATCAGCTCACTAAACGTCCCCACCGTCTACCTGTACAGGCCTTAGTCGTCTACCCAGGCCCAGTGTGGATTGGACGACATTTATAACGTAGAAAAATAATAAAAAGCACTGTTTGCGACTTTAACAGTTTGTTTAAAACATTGCAGACTATTGAATCACCTAGTTTTCCGAAAACAATCTTAGAATTGTAGACACAGAGTCGTTAGCATTTACCAATTGGGCCCGCTTGGTGGGTTACGGCCCAATATCCCCAAGATTATGCTTTGTTGGAGAAGGCTTATTTCCTGCAGTGGGATATTATTGGCTTTTAACAGGTAAGCCATAAATACTCGTTTGCAACATTTTTCACTAGTAAAAATAGAAACATGCCTTTAAACTATAACGAGCAACTGAAAACTCACCTGCATGAATTAATTTTACCTTATTCAGCTTGGGTTCAATTTATTCTAAAAATAGGCATATTTATATGCAGAGTGGTATATTGAGAGTTGGCTTATCGGGTAATCTGCTAAATTCAATGGTCGGGGGCACCTCATTACCGTATCTTTAGGGGGTTAAAGTTCACTAGATCTATAATTTACTAGACGTGACTACTTTTCATGTACGAGTAACATATTATTTTGAATTATATAATACTAGCTTTTGCCCGCGGCTTCGATCGCGTTAAATTCGGAATAACATGGCTCCACTTTCCTGGTAACGAAAACAGAATAATTTTAATACTGCAACACTCCTTCTTCTTCTTCTTTATCGCTTCGCATACCAATTTTTTGCTCAAATATAAATTATTTGCAAAAACTTCAATATGCAAGATGTTTAAACTTACAAAAAAAATATGTATACATATATATATCAATATACTTAAGAATCCCCTCCCCCTAAGTCTAAAGGTTAACATTATTGTAATATATATATATATATATTATATATATATATATATATTATATATATATATATATATATTATATATATTACAGTCAAACCTGGATAAGTGAAACTGGATAAGTGAGAAATCTCTATAATGAGTTATAGCCAGGACCCGTCATTTTAAGCTCCCAAAACTCTATTAGCGAAACAGAAACTCTGTAGAGAGATCGTTTTTCCCTCATAGACCTCCGTAAGTGAGACTGCTACTTATCTATACCTCTATAAGCGATAGTCAAGCTTTATTTACAAATTTAACATGTGCTATTTATGACTCAATATTAACTTTCGTGAACTCCTACCATTGTTTTTGTTGTCTCATTAATATTGTTCCTATCTATTTCGTGAACTAAATAACGTTATTGTTGTTATTTATCGATTCTTTTCAAATGGACACGTGTGCCTGTGTACCGTCCTGTTTGTCAGACTTACTCAATTATAGTTTTCAATTGCGAGGAAAGTTCTGTTCTGCATTATGTCAAAACGGAAAATTTAAAGTATGTCATTAAGTGATAAACTTAAAATAGTGAATGCGTTTGAATCCGGAAATCGTGAAATGAATTCAGAGGGAGTTAAATTTACCAGAATCCACCTATTATAAAAATTATTAAATCAAAAGACTCTATAAGTCTGAGTGCTCTGAAGGACATGGAAAATATTATATATATATGCACATAATTTTATCATAATTTTTTTTACAATCTACATTCCTACTTGCTGTGATTGTTATTGCTGCGTACCCTCTAAGAGAGAACGCTACCCATGTACCTGCGTTAGCGCAGAAACTCGGATTAGTGAGAAACTCTATAAGCGAATGGAGATTGTGCTCTCCTTGAACTCTCGCTTATCCAGGTTTGACTGTATTATTATATATATATATATATATATATATATATATATATATTATAATATGTTATATACTGAAAAAGTCCGGTATAATATCCCCCTTCCCCTCTTTTTTAAGGCTTTTGGGGCCGATTTTGAAAAAAGTTAAATGAAAGATTTATTGTTTCTGACTTACAGCCCTCATACCAATTTTTAGCTTTCTTCCTTAAAAATTGCGAAAAATCGGATATGATACTTCCTCCCCTATTTGAAGGGTTTGGGGGTGGATTTTTGAAAAAAAAAAAAGCCATATATTTTCTTTTGTGACAAATAGTCCGCATACCAAATTTAAGAGTAGTACTAAAAAATTGCGGAATGTTCCATACAAACTTCCAACCCCCATTTTAGGGAATTGGGGGGTGAAAACGGGACAAAAAGTAGCCTAAAACCTATTCTAGGTTACCTACTATCAACATACCAAGTTTCAATAAAATCAGCCGTTTAGGTGTGAAAGCGTAACAAACAGACAGACAGACAGAGATACTTTCACATTTATAATATTAGTATGGATTAATTTTATACACGACGCACTGCCTCCATGGTCTAGTGATCTGAGCGTTTTAAGTTTAACCACTTGGCAGATATTCAAATACGTTGCTAACTATACTAATCTCAGCTTTTAAAATAAAGTTTTAATGAATATGTAACAAAAAGCTATTAATAGCTTTAGTCATATTTTATGAGAGTGGAGACCGCGTCTTGGCAAGTGTAGCGTAGGACGCCGCGCCCTCCGGCCCGTTGAACCGACGACTTGAGAATGGTCGCCGGTGGAGGCTGGATGAGAAAAGTGGTGGACCGGGATATATGGGCCAAAATGGGGGAAGCCGATGTCCAGCAGTGAACTGCGATAGGTTGCAGATAGAGGGATATATATTTAATAAATTAATATTTACAATCAGGTTCTTCAAAACTAAATATAAGCCCTAACGTATAACTGGGATACATTAAGTGTTTAGTCCTTTTTAGTTATAAGGTACAAAAAACGTGACAACCTTTCCATAATATGCGAGATCCTTGACAAATTCTCCTGGCCTACTCATTAAGTTTGAAGGTCTATGCTTGTGCAGTAAACTTTAATAACACACCGAATAGTACTTGCTAGGGAATTTTATGGTACTAGTATAAGTTGTAACATAAGACGAGGGTATTTAGATGTCTTGTCAAATAAAGCTGTAGAGTTGAAAAAATTAACACTTAACTAAATCAGCCTCTAGAGAAAAAAATACAATTTGGATTTTTTTCTCTTTATTATTCAAAGGAAGTTTTATTAGAAAATATCACCCTTATAGTAATCACATCAACAATTTGGAATTCAAATCTAGAATCGCTAAAACAAAGAAGGACGAAAGAAGCGTTTTTTTCCGTGGCAGAATACGGTATTTTATTAAATTTGAAGACTGAATAGGAAATCAGCATGAGCCATGGTGATGAAGGCAACTTGCTGGTCTTCCATGGTAACCGTCATAGAAAAAATCTTCACTTATACTTAAGAACACCAAGTGGTCTAGAATTGGTTCGGTCTTTAGTTGTCTACTGAAAAGCATCCAGCAAGAACCTCAGTCGTTACTATTGAACCTGCAGATCTGAAATAAGTCGTCATTGCAGTAAGTTGTACATTTTGAGAATCAGGCAATTAAGTCAATTTGTCAATTGATTACGCTTTACCACAAGATGTCTAGATATTTCAAAAATCGGAATGAAAATACCGTGAGGAAACACGCGCACATCTGCGAAGAGATTTAAAGATTGTGCGTGAAGTCGGCCAATCCACACTAGGTCCACGTGGATGAATAAGTCCTATTCACCTTTTACGGATAAGCTCGTGTCCATCGGTGCGGACATTTAAATCTGATACTGATGATCATTAACAGCTTTTAAAATGTCCCCACCGAAAAACCAGTAAATAAAAGTAACTTTGTTGAAGTTAATATGTACAATGGCTATTGGTTGAACAATGCTGTCAGTATAATAAACTCTTACAATATTCCTGTTATGAACCACTATTCGTTAGAATATGTTAAAACTTGTTTTGCAAAACGTGTTCCAATTAGTACAGCGGCGAAATCTAAAAATGTACGGCCATTCCGCTGTAGCCAGTTGTGTTATGTCAAACATTGTGAAACGTAAATGAAATCAATTTCAAAATGTCCACTGCCATAAACATGTCATGCTTTAATTAATATTGTAAATTAGTGTTCGAATTGGTTACCTGTAAAACTTGTGCAAATGAATAATTCGCGAATGATTGAGGTAGCAGCATCATCGTTATGTTGATTTAAAATTTTGATAATTTTTTTAACAAGTTTCATTAGCTAGTTATCGTCTAGTCTAGTTCAGGTTTTGTCTATGACTGATAAGTTCATGGATGCAGGGTATAACTTAGTATAAGATGAACCATCTGCTAACTTTCTCACCTCCAAAATAAGATCTAAAAAATGCATCGACACGAGCGGTACACTTATCCAACCATAGAGAACGGACCATATTGCTTATTTAATGTTAGGTTGTTATAGTAAAGCCCGATTTGACATAGAACATAATGACGAAATTATGAATTTTACTCTAAAAATAAGGAAGAGTTTAGGTTTTGATGAATCAATAATTAGGTTATTAGCTCTGACGTTTCGCCAAAAATTTTGATAAGAAAATGCAACTCAAAAGTTTTTCATAAAATTTGCAACTGTCCAATGTTTAAGAAAATAGAACTGTTATATCGGGATTTACTCTGTGGCTCGTCTTCAAAATAAATGAAAAAAGTAATATAAATCATCCATACGCAACGGCCCATTTGTAAACAGCCACAGCAGTAAACTCCCAATAAACCAACCGAAACCCAAAACAATTCTAATATTTAAATAAAATGCGCGTAAAGGAACGTCCGCATTCCATTCAACCACTGACCAATGGTTGCCCGCGGACGTGTTACTGAGAACGATAAACCGCCCTATGGAGACATAAAGCAAGTTTCACGTCGTAAAAACCGAGGAGAAATGGACGCGTCGACAGGTATTCCTTGCGTAAGCTTTGTTTCAAGTTCCTTAAATCGAAACACGTTTGGATATGATGCTGATTATGATAGACATTCATATACATCTTTTTAACTGAGTGTTGATACAGTAAATATCCACTACATTTTTGACAGTGCTTAAATAAGTTTAAAGTTGTATAGTTGTCACATACGACAATAATTTTTTACGGACAAATGCATGCCGTGAAAATATGTAGCTAACGGCAATTTCTAATCTTTAGTTAATCTATACTAATATTATAAGTTGAAGAATTTGTTTGTTTTTTGAACGCGCTAATCTCAGGAACTACTAGACGATTTGAAATATTTCTTTCAGTGTTCGATAGCTCATTTATCGAGAAAGGCTATAGGCTATATATCATTACGCTACAAGTAATAGAAGCGGAGCAGCAATGAAGAATGTTACAAAATCTGGGGGAAATTTTCTACTTGGAGATTCCGCTGCGTACGCTGCGTAAACGGTTAAAGTTTCGCAAAGTCATGTATGAGAGTATTGTTACCCTTTTAAAGGTCTACAAAAAAGTCCGCGACAACATATGTCTATATTTTAAGTTAAGCTCACTAGAACATATTTTTTGCTAAAATTTTTTCTAAAATAATGCATCATTTTTGCGAAGCTATTTTCATAAACATGATATCAATCCTTTATTTATCACAAATATTTAACAAAATTGCCCTTTAAATTATTCAATTTAAATGAATATCTCATGATATCGCAGTTTTTAACTCACCTATATAAACGAAGTAACGGGTTAAAGAGAGCGTTAGGCAAAGTAACTATTCCACGCGACGAAGTCGCACGCAAAAGCTAGTAAATTATAAAACAGACGCTAAAGTCTACAATGTTCTCCGATATTTTAAAAAATAACATTATAAGTATATACATACGAGTTGGATAAAACTCCATTCATAATTAATTTAAAATTATGTATTCGTTAGAACCCATTTTTTATATCTAAACCTCTTCTTACCGAAAATATTTATTTGTCTATGAGAACCTATACAAAACTTGCGAATCGATACATTGTAACCGAGTCAAAGGCCTCATTTGATCTTCCGCGAATTCGTTCGCATTTCGTTTTACAAAACTCTTCTCTCGCAGCGCTATACAATATCACTTATTCTTCTTTGACAATACGAAGCCGTGCCGGAGGTTCTAAAACTGCATTGCTATGGTTATGCGATGCCAAAGAGATGTTCCGCTTTGTCTCATTTTGAGTTGGAATATTAATCGAACTATATGATCAGAATTCTTTGACGCCCTATTTTTGCACTTTATTTAGTTAAAAGATAGTTAGAATTTGCTTAATAAACACGAAAATCCATCTACCATTACAATGGACCGTAATATCCTATTATATCAACATCAGCTCATTAAACGTCCCGAGGGGCACGAGCCTACCCGTATAGGGTGATTAGGCCTTAGTCGTCCACGCGGCCCAGTGCGGATTGGACGACTTCACACACAACCTTCGAATCTCTTCGCAGCCGTTATGAAGGTTTCCTCACGATGTTTCCTTCACCGTAAGAGCGTCGGATAAGTACATATATTTTTCGAAAATTCGAAATACATTGGTACGTGTCGGGATTTGGACCTCAGCCCTCCGGTAGAAGGCGACATCCACACCACTGAGCCACCGACGCTCTCGATGAACTAGTAAATGAAAAAAAAAATACTAATACATCTAAATGGAACTGAAATAACAAAAGAAGACTAATGCAGCATTAACACAAATGACACAAGCTATTCAAATAAGAACAAATCAGAAAAATATTATGCATGTGACTTCTAGAATAAAATGGGTACTGCCAAGGCCGGATCCAGGTTAGGCGCCAGGAGGGGGTCACATAGTAGTAGTCAAGTAAAGAACTATAGGTATTTTGTTAATGTACGTTAGTATTACTCAAAAATAGCTCAGGGGGGGTCATGACCCCCATGACCCGCCGTTGGGTACAGCACTGATTAATGAAGTCGATTCAGAAGAATTACAATCTACTAAAATAACTCGTTATGCTTACTTAAGTAACATTAAATGATTGAATGGCGACGTCATCTTTACCGACTAGTACAATATTGTATATTTTAGCACAACTCATAGTACGTATCGCAGCAGTTATGAATACCTCGCCTGAAGCGGGTGCATACAGCCTGTAATTTT